>SNQJ01S0032817.1:78646-89097 GCA_010110895.2 Picea sitchensis | reverse complement strand
TCAAACAGTTGGGATTGTCAACAACACCACACCCGCAGCCATAAAAAATCGGATGGCTTCACCAAGGACGAGATCTCTGTGTCGGCCAACAGTGTCGATTATCATACGACATCCAACCCTTCAAGGATGAGGTATTATGTGATGTTTCCCCATTGGATGTCTGTGATGTCCTCTTGGGCCAACCATATATGTGGAGACGCCATGTTGTTTATGAGTCTCGACCCCGTAGTTTCATTGTTACTTTGGGGGGTCATCTCTACAAAATACCAGAGGCAGTTCCAACTACTGTTCCACCTAAAAAGTGTCGCAAGGTAGTATCTCATACTGCAAAATTCAGCTTCTTCATAGTCTGTTCAAAAGGGTAACAGAAGGACACTGCAACCACTACAACCTCGCCCCAAGCACCTTCTATCCAACAAAAGCAGGTCGACAAGGTTGAAAAAAAGTGCAAAGATTCCTTCTGCACACTGTCCTCTCATGTAGCTCGACTTGTTGAACAACCTCATCCTCAACAGGTTCGTGACAAACTTCCACAAACTGAGCAGTGCAACGTCTCCAACAAGGCAAGCAGCTCACCAAGATGTAGAGCCAACAAACGTTTTTCCCTCTCCACCGGGAACTCAACGCAATGGAGACCATTGCTTCTTAAGGAGAGAGGATTGATTCAGGTGGATATTGGTGGCCACCCACCTTTTTCGACTGGCTCAAAACAATTTTTTGGCAAATTTGGCAATTTACTATTTTTAGCAGTTTTTAACTTCCGGGGCCATTTTGAGGGCCCAAATGAAGGTTTTTCGAGATCGAGGTTCTCAATAATTGACAAAAACATGATTTCCCCCCCAAAATGAATCTCCTCGACGCTACCTTTCCAACGAGCTATCATACGCCTAAAACGAAGAATGTATGCAAAAGTTACGACCCCGGGAAGTTGATGTAGTAACTTACCCAAACGGGGCCCACATGACTTTTGGTGCTTCATCTCCTAGGGTTAGTTTTTTGGATGTCTAGGACTTTTGGCATTCTTGTTTATTGTAAAAAGGCCTTCAGAGCCTCATTGTAATCATCTTCTTGCGAATGCGAGTAGCCGTCACATCTCTTCTCAAAGATAAGTTGTCACCATTTTATCGAGTCTTTCACTCTGTATTTTATAGTCTCTGTACATTTATTTCATTAATAGAAATCGTGTATTACTATATATCTGTGTTTATGGTTGTATCTCTGATATATTTCCGTTACATTATTGAATATCTACGATATCTTTGTGCATTTCTTTATTATATCTCTGATCTCATTTCGTGCTGAAAATAATCTAGATCAGCTTATGTCTGAAAAGAGGTGTCTGAGAAGAATGATGAGTTCAGGTTCTTTTGAATCTCTTCTTCATCGTCCTTCTATTGTTTTCCTTTTCCTTTTCTGGTCATTTGGTCTTCGAGGATACCTGCAGAAAGAAAACTAGAGTAAGATTTTTTAAATAAATAAACTATGTTTTATTAGGATCTAAAGAATAAACTAACAACAAGAAGAAAAACTAGGAAGAGTTATGTGTTCTTAAGACCCAAACTTGTACAATTAAGTTAATTGTCGAACCCAAATACATTGAACGAATGAAAATTAGAGTGGAAGATAGCATTACATTTGAAAATGCGAAGCAATGTCCATAACCGAGCACCAGCTCACCAGAGATCCTCTAAATTTTGGCTTTAAACAATAGCAATGAGACTCGGGCAAGTTTATTTATAATAAACATTTTAATTATTGGACTTTAATCTCACGATTAACCTCATAACCGGAGCACCAGAATACCGATGAAGAATTTTGGTCTGGTCTCATCGATTCACCCGGTGATCAAGAGTTTATTTATGGAATTTGGAACGAAATGTGAGAATCTGATCCGATCCAACTATATAACTGGGACACCAGACCACCGAGAGATTAAGAAATTATTTTAAAAGTCAGAGCGAAAGGCCAAACCCCGATCTGATCTACCCGAATAACCGGGCCACCAGGAGGCTTTAAAAAAACTGAATTTTTTCTTTATTTTTTCATATTTTTTTGGATTTTAATAAAAAGATACCCAAAAAAATAAGAACCATAACAAACAGAAAAATTTGAAGGGACCCGTTATTGTTTATTCAAAAAATTAAAATAATGGGTGGTTGTTGTATGGATCACAACATGGGTTAGGATCACCAATTGAACATTTTGCAACAATAGTTGATTGATCTTAACCTAAATGATAACCAAACCAAATTCACACTTCCACAATCATAAAAACCCTTTGCATATTTCATTGAGATTTTGTGAAGATTAGTTACAAATTACTTCATTATGATCTTAAGATGAATATGTTCACTCAAAAAAATGAAAAGTATGCATCTATTTACAATACCATAAGTTGATATCAATATTTTCTAAGCACAAAGAAATATATACCATGTAAAGCATATAATTGATTTGCAACACTGTAACATCATAAATATCTATGTGTGAACAACCCCATTAAACCACTGCATCTAGTCAGGGAGAAGAAATGACCTGCCATAAAGGGAGGTGAAGAGCCCAATTAAACCAGTGCATCAAGTCAGGGAGAAGAAATGGCCTGCCATAAAGGGAGGTGAGTCATTTCTATGCCAAAAACATAAAATACAGTTACAAATAATTTAAAGTTAGGTTTAACATATATTTGTCAAATACAAAATTAAATACCTGAGAAATGAAAATATAAAAAAAAAATAAGCAAATCAATCAATGTAAGGTTGGAAAGTACTTATCAAGTGAGCCAATCAATTTACAGTATTGAAAACCCTACAAATTTTTAATCATTATTGTCTTCATCTTGCTATACGTATATTCATTTGAGACGCTGGTCATGCCTCCTCCCATGTTATAAACACAAAAATAAAAATACCCCAATTCACGAGACAAGTATGTACAGATGGTTTAACGTACACTTGTACGTTAAAGCTATGGTTAGGTATACTTACAACTAATCTCTGAGGCTCTATGCACCACGCAGACTCCTGCTGCTCAGAAGTTGGAACGGCAGTATCGAACCAGCAGTTTGCATGGAGGGCAATGTTTATATTTGTCAAAGCTATGATATGTTTAACAGTTTAAAAGTTTCTTGCAGTACAAAATCCCACAAAGCTAAGATATTTAACGTTATAGCTCTCTACAGCTCGGTGTTTGCACAGTTCAGCAGCGAGCCCTCTGTTTGCACAGTTCAACAGCCGGCCTTTTGTTTGCAGAGTTCAGTCAACGCTGCCTTTTGATGCTACGGCTTCCGAATTTCTTCAGACTGTACATGTTAAATTTTAGAGGCAGAATGCTACTGCTTAACGTATCCGCATCTTGTAATCTGTATTTAAAGTTTAGCATTAAGTTTTTATTTTTGATGGGTGGAGTATCCACTTGAAATTTTAAAATTTTAGAGGTTTCAAAATTTCATATATAGTTTTATCCAAAAATGTTTTCAAAACCCAATACACAATTTATATACCCAAAAACATTATCCAACATCATAATTAACTATGAAAATCTACACAATCAAATTATTAAAATTTACACAATCAGATTATTAAATTGTAACTAAAATTTTATTTAACAGTTAGTTATATATTGTTACTTAAATCAATGTAATAGAAAATTCATTAAATAGTTAGAAATAAAAATTTAAAATTGACCTTGACATATATTCATTTTATTTACATTGTTTTCTTATTATGCTCTGTAAAAATTAATGGATTATTTGTAAGATTTTGAAATTAAATCAAGAGTAAACTAATAATTTTGTAGTAATTTTATTTTATTTTTATTCATAAATTTGATAAGAGTTTGATATAAATTTTAGTTATAAATAGAGTTTTATTCTAATTTAAGACCCATGTATGGTGAGCAACATTTTTAGTATTTTTTCCCAAATCTAAATTGATCCATATTTTTATAATTTGAGAAAAAATTATTTTTCTAAACTAATTCCTATTAAATTATATTAATTGTTGAAATCAATGTAACCATATATCCCTTCTTTAAGACTAAAAATTTAAAATATGTTCATAATTTAAAATTTGACCTTCTGTATGTACAATATACTCACTTTTTATTAGACTATTCACATTCAATGATTTGCATTTTACTTTTGTTTTGTGATTAATACATTACCATTTCACCTTATGCTAATTGAAATCAAGTAAATAAATGATAAAATCAATAGTAAATATTTTCCCTCAGAGTAAGGGGTTGTAGGTGTGTGGGTATCATTCATGATCATGATGGACAAAAAGAAGCATAGTTGTCTTAGAGTATAAGAATCACCACCAACAATGAGGTAGCAGTGATTGTATTGTATTAAGGCCTTTGTCTATAGGAAAACAGAGACATCATGCACATAACAATAGCCGAGGACTCTTCCATCATTATTAGAGGGCCTCTAAGCCTAGATCACTCCAAGGAACACAAGACTACCCAAAATTGTTTATAGTTCCCTACACATAGCCAAAGGCTTTGCGAGCATAGAGGTCTATCGGATGCTATGTTTGGAAAACAAAAATGCAGATATTCAAGCCAACATAGGTGTTTGTAGGAATGAAGGAATCATAGGCAAGGGATACGAGGACACAATCTACAAGCCAATCCCAAGAACATCGTCATCCAAAGATTGAGGTATTGCATTGCTTACAAATGGAAGTGTGTGTGAGTTGAAAGGGCAAGGGAAATAACTTACAATTGGAAGTGTATGCGAGTCAAAAGGATAAGGGAAATAAATCCCACATACTCCACATCAATTACCCTACCAGTGTTTGATCCTTTTCATCATTTAGGCTGAAGGGTGAACCAAATTCATGACTCAGGGATCCTCCTTATCTCCCTACTTCATGGATCCTATAATATAATGGTAGACTACCACCAGACTCATAGTTGTTGTGCACTCTACAGCCTGCTCCAGGTTAAAAGAGGGATTGCGAGATATGTTAGTTGGGAATTGGAAGAAACTAGGGAATCTGTAATGACCATGTTTATGAAATTGCAATGAAGGGAATATGATTTGCATGAGAATTGGTCAATAGAGAATAAAGAGAAGAATTGAGCCATAATAAAGGTTAAGGTCTTCATGCATTCACAATAGAAAATGTTAGAATTAATGCTTACTTTAGAGTTGGTTTCAAATTGTTAGATCTAGTTGGTTGTGGGATATCTTCTCCAACCATTAGATCCTATTTATGTGTTTAGTTGAGATATTCCCTCATGAGTTTGTTGTGTAGTTGAGAGAAAACTTCATGTATAAATATTTGCTTGATTGAATAATAAAAATATGTAGAATGGTATTTGGTGTCTATACAATATGTAAGGTACCATATGTAATATAATATGCAAAAACAAGAATATTCAATAGATATCAATGGAACAACAAAATATTGAGAAGAGCAACACCAAAAATGATATATTTATTCAAAGATAACAATATTCACTTGCCTCTTCAAGGGGGAAACCTCCAGCAGAGAAGAGCTCTATTACAATAATTCTCAAGACAAAAACTTCTCATGCCTCCTACCCTTATTTATACTAATTCTATCTTCTAAAGAACCTTCTAGTGAAAGATATTTCTAGAAGCAGAATAGTCTATTAGGTCTTCTTACATTGACTTGTTCACATTTATTAAATAGGCCTTATAAACTAATGTCGATCTTTATTACGTGGAAAATATATTATTCTACATACGTGAGGGGATATGGAGGTTAGGTCCCTAACATGCCTTGCCCCTTGAAAAACAATCTTGTCCTCAAGGCTTGAGATGAGGAAATTGTTGTAAAATGGTGGTGGGCTCCTAGCTTCTAGAGTTATATATTTCCAATGCAGTAACACTTCCTTGATGGTGCACTGACGAAGATGATGTTGGTGCTGGTCCAAAATTGCTTAGGGATCCAACCAAATTGAACCTTCTTCATCCAACTCAAGGAGTCTGGTTTGAGTTTCGCACTTAGGTCCAATCACCTTCTTTAAGCATGAGACATGAAAAACAAGATGGAGCTTAGAATCACTAGGCAAAGCTAATTGGTAGGCAACTGGCCCCATGCACTTGAGAATTGCATAAGGACCATAAAATTTGGGAGCAATCTCTTACCTTCTGACAATGTTCAACTTTGAGTGAAGTCTACTTATAAGGTTGCAAACGAAGAAACACCTGGTACCCTTCAACAAATTGATGTTCAGAATGACCTTGATTGGCTTGCTTCTTCATGCGATTTTGAGCCATCACCAAAGTTTCTTTGAGGGTACAGAGAATGGCCTCATGTACTATAAGATTTTTGTCAACCTCCTGAATGTTCAAGACACCTGGCATGCATGAGAGAACCGATGGTGGATTTTTTTCATACACTGCTTCTAAAGGAGCCATGAGAGTAGTTGTATGGTAAGATGTGGTGTACCACCATTCAGCTAGTGGTAATCACTGAGCCCACTGATGTTGTCGGTCAGATGAAAAACACCGTAAATATGTTTCCAAACACTTATTGACAATTTCAGTTTGGCCATCAGTCTCGAGATGATTATAGGTGGTGCTGAGATGTAATTAGGTGCCTTGTAGCTTGAACAATGCTTTCTAAAAATTGTTGGTGAAGGTGGGATCCCTGTTAGAGACAATAGGCTAAGGCATGCCCCGAAGTTTGACGATATTATCCATGAAAACTTGAGCCACTGTGGATGTGGTGAAGGGATGTTGAAGATCATGGAAATGAGCATATTTGGAAAGACAATCAACCACCACCATGATGACTGACTTATTGTTGGATTTAGGTAGGCCCACAATGAAATTCATAGAAATATCCTGCCCAATAGAAGGGGAAATTGGAAGTGGTTGGAGTGTGCTTGGTTCTTTGACCGTTTCTCCCTTGTTGCATTGACATACATCACATTAATTCACAATGGTACATACATCTTATTTCATACCATCCCAGAAAAAAGAATGTTTGACCCTTTCATAGGTTTTGGTAAACCCTGAATGCTTAGCTGTGAGTGAAGCATGAAGCTCAGAAAATACCCTGGATTTAAGTTGTGATTATTTTCTTAAATATAGATTACCTTTGTAGTGAAGCTCATTATTGTGCCAAGACTACCCCGAAGAAGATGGATAATGTTCTTGAAATTGTTGGATTGGGTGAGAGATTTTGGGTTCTTGCAGCCTTTCATGGAGAGCAACTTAGAGCCAATCTAGTACAGTGAAGGAGAGGGAAAAGAGGGCCCCTTCTTCTTTATATTTGTGGGAAAGAGCATCAACGACCACATTTTCTTTTCCCTTCTTGTAAATGATCTCATAATCATATCCAAATAGATTGGTTACCCATTTTTGTTGCTCCAGGGATGAAATTATTTGTTCCAAAAAATACTTGAGACTCTGATGATCAATTTTAATATGGAAGCGTTTCCCAATAGATAAGGACGCCAAAGATCCACAACATGCAAAATAACCAACATTTCCTTTTCATAGATTGATTGGCCCAAATGTATGCCTGGAAGTTGTTTTCTAGTGAAGGCCAAAGGCCTACCATCTTGCATGAGGACTTCCTCAATTCCTTTTTCTGAAGCATCACATTCCAAGACAAAAGGCTTGGTGAATTATGGAATTTCTAGGAAAAGAATCGTGCACATAGCCTCTTTCAAGGCATGGAAGGATTGATCAGTTGTTGGAGTCCAAGTGAAGGTATTCGTTTTAAGGAGAGTGGTGAGAAGTGCTGCATTTTTTCCATAATTCTTAACAAACTTGTGATAATAACCTGTTAAACCCAAAAATCCATGCAAGTTATTAAGATTTTTAGGGCAAGGTCAATCTTGCATAGATTCAATTTTCTTAAGATCCACCCTAACACCATCCTTTCCAATAATATGACCCAGGTACTCCAGTTGTGAGGCTCCAAAGGCACATTTAGATTGTTTGAGGAAACATTGGTGCTAAGAGAGTAGATGGATAACTTGATCCACATGGGTGAGATGGGATGTCCAAGTTTTACTATAGATGAGAATATCATCAAAGAAAACTAAGACATAATGACTGCGAAAAGGACAGAAGACATGATTCATGAGACTTTGGCAAGTGGAGGGGGAATTACACATGCCAAAGGGCATGACCAAGAAATCATAGTGATCCTCATGAGTTCTAAAGGTAGTCTTGGGAATGTCTTCTTCTTTCATACATATTTGTTGGTATCCAGAACAAAGATCAAGTTTAGTAAAGTACAAAGCACTACTCGATTCAGCCAAGAGATCTTTAATGACATGAATGAGAAACTTATCTTTGATGGTGAGTTTATTGAGGGCATGAAAGTTTGGACACATGTGACAAGTACCTTATTTCTAGAGTAACATGACCACATGATAGGAATAGGGGTCGGTACTAGGACGAATAACACCCTCTTCAAGAAATTCGTGAACGATTTTCTCAATTTCATTCTTTTGGGAAAAGGGATGATGACAAGGGTGAACATTGGGAGGAAGACTATTGGGGAGAAGAGGAATTTGATGATCATGAACACCATGAGAAGGTTAAATTCCCTAGGGAGTGGAAATAATATATTGGTGTTTGGATATGATAGATTAGTGGTTAGGATGCACAGAGGGTGTCTCAACTTCTTGAATGAAATGGATGTGGGAAATAATACCCGGATGACCTTTTTTGAGAAGATTTTCCATTCGATGGAAACTGATTATCTCAGGGGAACATATTGTGATTCCTTGGAATTGATATCGTTGTCTCTCTTGTTGGAATTGTATGGTTAATTCCTTAAAATCCATGAGAATGGGACCTAGAGTCTGTAACCATTCAACACCTAGCACAATGTCACAACCGCCTATATCAATAACAAACATATGATTTTTCAGGTGGTACTGCCCAATTTGTAGATGTACATTTTCACAACGCCCACAACATTTAATGGAACCACCAGTGGCTATCATGATTTGAAAATTGTTGATGACACGAATATAACAATTGATTTCCTAGAAAATGAAATGGTGAATAAAATTATGGGTGCTTCCACTGTCAACAAGGATGATGACTTTCCTATACTTAATATAGCCAATTAACTTGAGGGTTTGGGGAGCAGAGAAGCTAGTGAGGGCATGCAATGAAATTATTGGTTCAACTTCTGGCGGTTTAGCAGACATAGTAGTACCATCAGGAGGGTGTAGATCCTCAAAAGGGGGAACTGGAGCTTCCTCTTCAACAACATCATATGAAATGGCCATAAAACAATTTTGTTCCTTACACTTGTTCCCGAGAAAATATTTTTCTTCACAATTATAGAAAAGACCCTTGAGTTGGCATTCAACCATTTCTTCCCAAGTTAATTTTTGGACCTTAAGGGGAGTGGTAGGGGAGGCAAGATTGGTGTTTTTTGTGATCAATACACTACCATTTTGTCATCTTCTCATTGAAATCAAATAAACTAAATGATAAAATAAATATATTCCCCCAACCAAGGGGTGGTAGGTGCGTGGGTATCATTCATGATCCCAAGGGACAAAAAGAAGCAGAGTTGGATTAAAAGTCTAAGAATCACTACTAACAATGAGGTAGAAGTGGACATCTTTTATTAAGGCCTTTATATGTTGGAAAAGAGAGACATCATACTAGACTAGCCAAAATTGTTTAGAGATCTTTAGGCATAGCCAAATACTTTGGGAGCATAGAGTTGAATTCGGTGTTATGTTTACAAAACAAAAATGCAGATATTCAAACCAACATATGTGCCTATAGGAATGAAGGAATCCTAGACAAGGGATATTAGGACTCAATTTACAAGCCAATCCCATGAACATTGCCATCTAAAGATTGATGCATTGCATTTCTTACAAATGGAAGTGTGTGTGAGATAAAAGGGCAAGGGAAATAACTTACAAGTAGAAGTGCATGCAATTCAAAAGGACAAGGGAAATAAACCCCACATACACCACATCAATTACCCTACTGGTGTTTGAGCCTTTATGTTATTTAGGCTGAAGTGTGAACAAAATTCATGACCCAAGTATCCTCCTTATCTCCCTACTTCATGGATCCTGTAATATAATGGTAGACTACCACCACATTCATAGTTGTTTTGAGCTCTGCAACTTGCTCCAGGTTAAAAGAGGGATTAATAGATTTGTCAATTGGGAATTGGAAGAAACTATGAAAGTTGCAAGGATCATGTTTATGAAATTCCAGTGAAGGGAAGATGATTCACATGAGAATTGGTCGATACAGAATAAAGAGAAGAATTGAGCCATGACAAAAGTCAAGGTCTTCATGCATTCACACTAGAAAAATCATTTCAAACTAGAGGAATCTCTATGATCTATTGACACTAGGGGTATGTTGTTGTAATTTCTCAATCTTAATGATTTATATTATGCCAAGTTACAACAGTTTAGTAGGAAATATACTTTCCATATAAAAAATAACATTTTTAGAATAGGCACAA
>SNQJ01S0032817.1:44825-72506 GCA_010110895.2 Picea sitchensis | reverse complement strand
TCTAGGAAACAATCTCCTTCACTCCAACATGGTTGCGCAGAGAATGGAAATTTTGCTCAGTGAAGGTCTTGTTGAAGATGTCTACACTCTATTCTGCTGAAGGACAGAACTGCAGGCTGATGATCCCATCGTGTACTAAGTCCTGGATGTATTTCATGTGGATCTCGATGTTCTTCGCCTTCTACCTCTGAACAGGATCTCTGCAGAACTTCAAAGTGCTCTGGTTGTCACACTAGATGAGGATCGACTGGTGAAACTGAATGCCCAACTCAGTGAGAAATTGTTGTAGCCACATATCATGAATGGTTATGTTAACTACCCCTCTGTACTCTAGCTCGACTGAATATAGAGAAATAACATCCTGCTTCTTTCTTGACCAATAGATAGGCCCAAAACCAAGACTGAGTGAGTAACCAGTTGTGTACTTACGATCAATGCTATCTCCATCCCAGTAAGAATCAGTGAACTTGATGAGGTCCAATGTAGATTATTTTTCATATTGAATCTCAAATTTGATGATGCCTTGTACATATCAAAGGATATTCTTTTCATCCTTCTAATGTAGCTCATGCGGCTCCTACATGAATCCTGAGACTATTCCAACTGCATAGGAGAGGTCTAGTATGGAGTGTGTGAGATATAAAAATATCCCCACTAGCTGTCTGTATAGTGTTATTTCAATCAATGGAGTGCCCCTTCCATCCTCAAGTGTGACTCCTGATAGGAAAGGATTCAAGGCATATTTGCAGTCTTTCATGTGGAATCTCTCAAGGAGATCTCGTACATACTTGGTCTGAGACAGTTTGATGCATGATGCATCCTAACTAATCTTGAGTCCAAGGAAGAAATGTAGTGGACCCATTTCCTTCTTCAAGAACCTATCATGCAAAATCCTCTTGACTGCAGCAATCATTGAAGTCGAGTGACCGGTGATCAACAAATCATCAACATACAAAACTAGGAGTAGAAGTGAATCAGTTGTCCTAAGCATGTAAACATTTAGGTCTGAATTACAATGTACAAAGTTATGTGACAACAGGTAGGATTCCATATTGGTATACCATGCCCTTGAGGCCTTCTTGAGTCCATAAAGAGACTTCTTCAATAGACACATACCAAAGATGAATCTTTCATAAATCCCTTGGGTTGCTCCATATATATCTCCTTAGAGAGATATCCATGAAGAAATGCATTCTAAATGTGAATTTGATGGACTTCCCATCCCTTAGCTGTCGAAATGGAAATTTCCAAATGTATGGAATCCATATTCACTACTAGAGCAAAGGTCTCATCATATTCAATGTCGTGCACCTACTGAAAGCCTTTGGAAACTAGCCTAGTTTTGCATCTGCTAAACTTTCCATATGTTGTGCTCTTGGTCTATAGACCCATATGCACCTAACACGTTTCCTTCCTAAAGGAAGGGGAACTAGATCCAAAGTCTGGTTCTCGAGGAGGGAGTTTTACTCCTCCTTCATGGCGGATTCATAAAAGGGATTTCCAGCAGCCTCGCCATAGGATTGTGGATCTGAAGACTGAAATAAGAAACGAAGCATGTGTGGCATAATTTCAGTGGCAGTGAGTGCAAGAGGAGGCTCCTCGAAATTAGATTGAGTCCTCCTAGTATCAGCTGGATCCCCAACAAGATTTCCTGCATCCTAAAGAGTATTCTTCGTCCACTTGGGCCTCTACTCTGGCTCTGCATTTACATATGCATGCATTGAATCTGCATCTGACTGTACTGAATCTGTATATGTATCATCTAAATCCTTTGAATCATAAATATCATCTGAAGAAGATTTGACAAGTGCATGCTCATCATCTTTGACAGGTGGAAGAACAAAAATGTCTGCATGCGGTTGTTGAGGTACATGGAAGACACTTTCCTCGAATTGGAGACTCCGCTCAATGATGACTTGGTCCATGGAAATATCAATGAGTTTGTATCCATTTACACTATTGGGGTATCCAACAAATATACACTCTATTCTTTTTGGATCAATTGCCTTCCTCTTCTTAGAGGGAATCCTAGCCCATGCACGTGAATCGAAAATAAGGAAGTGGGTCACTTCCGGTTTGAGACAACTCCAAGCCTCATATTATCCTTAATAGATCTACGGGGAGATTTGTTTTAGATGTAGGTTTCAGAATTAAGTTCTTCATCCCATAATCTCTATAGAAGTGATTTTTCATGTAGCATGCAAGATGCCATCTCTTTTAGAGATCTATTTTTCTGCTCAACAACTCCGTTTTGATTCGAATTATAAGAAACTGTGTGCTGCAACTGAATCCTGACCTCATGGAAAATATTATGTATCTCATGGTTGACATAATATCCCCCATTATCTGTTCGGAGGAATTTGATTTTATTTCCTGACTGTGTCTCAACAAGGGCTTTAAAATCTTTGAGGTGTTGAAAGACCTTTGAATTTTTCCTGAGAAAGAAAATCGATGTGAAGCGTGAGAAATTATCAACAAAAATGATCACATACCTTGATTTACTGATTGATGGATGCGTAAAAGGTCCCATTAGCTCACTATGGATCAGATCTAAAGGAAAGGAAGCCTTCTAAGTATTTCCTTTGTCGAATTTCTCTTCAGGGTGTTTTCCAATAACACATCCCTCACAAATTCCTTTTGAGAAGTGGATGTCAGGTAGACCGTCAATCATTCCCCTCTTGATAAGTTGTTGCATATATATGAAATTTAAATGCCTGAACCTTTCATGCCATATCCTAATGCTTTCATCAGTATGGGTAAGCAGTGATCCATAATTTGGTTCAATAAATTTAGAAAATGTGTAGAGTCTAGATTGATGATTTACCTCACTGGTAGCGACCCTAGAATTGGTTTGCATGTCATAGATATCCACTTCATCAGGTGTGAATATGAATCTTTTTCCAGTGCCATACTTTTTCATCTAATACACGAAGAGAAAATTGACGAAAATTTTGGGAAGGTGTAGCACATTCTCAAATCTTTCGTTTGTGAGTTCAATTCTTCCTTTGTCAGTGACCTCGACTGGAGAGTTGTCCCCCATCAGAATAGGAGGAAATTTGCATGCATCCAATGAAGAATATACTTCTTTTGTGGCTTCCATGTGGTGTGATTCACCTTAATCTACGATCCAAGCATCAAGAGAGGAGTTGATGGCAATCAAAGCATGGCTAGAATTTCCTTTCTTGGTATTATGATCTTCTGGCTTCTTCTTCTTGGCACCCTTAGGGATGCGATCTCCAAAGTTTTTTTGTTGAAGCATTTGGGCCATTTGATCTATCTGTTTCTGCATACATGTGGATTCTGGATGGAATCCTTTATGGAAGTAAGTGCATTTCTCCCCTTTTCTTTCCTTTCCACCTTTGGATTTGGAGGCATCATTGAAGGGTTTTGAGAACCCTTCCTTCTTCATATTTGCATGTTATTTCCTTTTTTATTTGTCTTTAGATTTGTGATATTATGACCACTACCATATTGCACAGTAAGTGCATGTGTCTTTGGGCCTTTTATTTTTCCCATATTGTTGAGCTTGTTCTTCTCTTGTGTAAGAGATTCGATAAAGGCCTCAAGAGAGGGCATTGTCCAGGTGGCTCCAAAGGCGAGCCTAACTAAATTAAATGTGGATACAAACACTAAGTATTATCAACCAAGTTTGGAGAGAATGGTGAGAACCATTTGTTTCTCCTCCTTAGATTTATCAACCCCGCCTTGAGTTACGACAACAAATCCTTATATTTGATAAATAAATCTTGGATATTGTCAAAGGTTTTTGGATCCAAAGTGAGAAATTACATCTTGAGAATGTGTCCCCTCATCTCATCTTGTTTTCCAAAAGTCCCTTCCATGGTGGTCTAGGATTCATTGGGGGTTTTACAAGAGGATATGTGAAAGAGGAGTTCGGGAGAAATGAGATTGCAAATAGTTCCAAATGCTTCATCCATTCGATTTAGATTCTTGGATTTTTCTATGGCTGATGTGGGTTCTGTCTCTGTGTTCATGATTAACTTGTATAATCCTCTTCCTCGAAGATTCATTATCATATTCTCCTTCCATGAAAATAAATTGTATGCTGTAAGAATGAATTCTTTTGGAAATTCCATTTTTTCGTTGTCTTCAATCTTCGGTACCTGCAAAAATAATCCGGTGTATCATTTCCCTAGCAGTTCGTTAGATCTGATACCATGTAAATGTGTTGAACTTTCACAAAATAGATCTATCTAGAAAATTACATACACACCTAGAAGAGAAAATACAAGAAAAGAGAAGCAGGAGAGAAAGAATGGAAGACTTCTCATTAACCAAATGAATGAATGATCATTTACACATGATATACTATGTATAAATAAACTAATGCGCATTGGACGAGAATACAATGTGCCATAGTGGTGGTCTAGAGTGATCTGGACACACACCAATAGTTACGGGAGTAAACTGCCACATAGTCTAGTCTCTTAGGCAGTTACAAGAGTGAACTGCCACCCAGTCTAAGTTAACTAGTCTCTTAATCTTTAGTTAATTGAGTGAAATGTAGTGAAGTGAGGAGGACATCAGGGAATCATGAGTAATGCGCTAGTATGGTGATGATCCCAAGGATAATGTGCATTACCTGGTGATGATCTCGATGCTGCATGTTAATGATCCCAATGTGGCATCTAGACTCCACTGAACTGATCAAACTGAAGTGTGAACTGAAGAGAAAATTCTCCTAGAGGAATATTCTCCCTAAACTATAGGAGACTGAATAATGACTAGGAAAAATAAATCCTAGGTGTGTGTGAAGTATCTCCAATAAAGGGTCCCTATTGGATTTATCCTAACCAATGCCAAATTAGATAGCAAAGGTACTCCAAGAACGAATGGTTGATTCCAAGGTCATTTAATGTATCTAATCTACATGAACATCCAAATTTCCCTATGGGATACACTTAGAAAAAAAACACCTTACCATATAAATGGAATATCATTTTGTTAGAAAAACATATGAACATGTTAAGCATTCAGTCTTTTGAGATATCATGAATAATGTCATCCATACCTTCATGGCTAATTGTGACACATACGAAAGTAATAATTGTGAAACAATGAAGCCAACTAGAGAATTGTAGCTTCTGTTGATCCCTACAACAATACAAGATGACATTTCCATGGATTTCGATGAGGAACAAAGGCATTCCCCACTAGTGTAATGAAAAATAAGTGCTTAATCAACACAACTAGCCAAGAAAGTTGACCAACCAGTCAACCCAGATACTAGGGGGCACTACTCCCTTGAGGATGAAGCTAACTAACCATACTGGATAACTCAACCAACTCAACTAGGTATCCCAATACTCGAGGGGTTCTACCCCCTTAGGAACCAAACCTTCTAGGGGCACCTACATTGTTTTATTATTTATTTTGTTATTTAGTTAGCAAGGAATGTCTTTCCAACCTAGAGCTAGTGCATATGTATTTTGTGTTATTTTGTAACATTGAGTGACACTGTTGGCCCTTGGTTATGGAAGAAAGCGAAGATTAAGGAAGAAAGGTGAAGTACGAATTGCGCGGAAGGCACATTGACTGAGATTGGGTCGAAGTGGTCAAAGAAGAAGAAACGAATGAGCAGAGTAAGAGAAAACGAGTCGTTGAATGAGAAGATCGAGGAAGACAAAGCAACAAGGAAGATGGATCGTGGGCAAATCAACAAGCGTAAAAAGCCACCAACGGATGCTTTGGAGCACCTCACGGGAAAGAAGGAAACACAGGCTGGCGAAGCCCTAAAAATGCGGGTCAAGTTGACCTAGGGTTTCATACACCTAAGGTTTTGGGATCTAGGGTTTTGACACCTAGACGTCTGTCATGTAAGGTATAAATAAAGGTCTAGAGGACTTGGGATCGGGTCGTTCCGAGTTTGAAGAGGATTTATATTGTTTAGGTCGAGTGATTATTGTTATACGTGAGGAGAGTATTGTGTTGTGAGAATATTCTTGTATTGTAAGATCTTCTGCTGGGTACAAAGATCAATCTTGCAGCTGGGTGCATAGGGAGGGGAGAGAAGAAGAGATGGAGAGAGAGATCTGCAAGCTAATTGCACAGATAGAACTATATGTTTTCATATAATATATCAAGAAACATAGTTCTGTGGATGTATCCCAAGGGAGAGGGTGAACCACATATATCTTGTTGTTATGTGTGATTGATGTTGTGTTCTTTACCTTATGTTATTCTATTATTGCATTGGTGTGCTATATCTAAGATATAACTATGTGAAGTAGGCTCAAGCTTGGTAAATAATAACTAGATCTATGTGTGTTGTTCTTTTGAATCCACTTGCATTTCCTTTGGTTGTAGACACTTGTGTCCTACAACCCCCTATTTCTAATTCGGGTGAGACTGCATCTGCTTCACAGGTGTTGCTGAAAGGTCCATTAGTTAGGGCTTGTTGGTGTGCTATTAGATTTGAACCCCGGGTCTACCCCTGTGCCAAAAAATGGTTTCGTTGCCGGGACCGATATCTTCTTGAGGGAATGTCAAGGTGGTTTCCATCGAAGATAGAGATTCAAAAGTGGATAGAAGAACAAGAGAAGGACTTCATTGAGGCTCATAATAAGAACCCTAATCTTATTATAGAGGATTGGTTGGGAAGGTTTATCTTTACCGATATACATGAGATTTTCTTTGGAGGAATTGATAAGGAGCTATACGAGTGGCTAGCCAGATTAGTAGATTCCCAGTTTGAGGTCAGATTTAGACCACCTGTGGTTAGGACGTCGGCGTTGATCAAGAAGGTCAAGAGAGTTGATAGCATCGTGTCAAGAGAAATAGATCACTGGTTTGATAACACCATTGGAGGGTTCATTACCGAGTTTTCTATTGACAGAGTAGAGTCATATAGCCAAGTACAGAGATATTTCTTTAAGGGAGAAAGAGGAAAATTTTGACACTTTTTGAAGTTGAAGATCAAGATGCTATTACATGAGAAGAACATCTTGAAGATATAATAGTCGGTCAAATCTAAAATCTATTGTTCAATAATTCAGACAGAGACAATGACACAGAGATTGGACATATGTGCAGCGAGAGAAACTTCAAAGAGGTTCCTCTGGTGAACCTGTTTGAGCAGAGCTACGAACCACTGACATAGGACCAAGGGTTCTATAGTGGAGAAGAAGAAGAGTTATTGAACGAGGAACATTCAGTGTCCTCAAGGGAAGAGAAAGGGAAGACTGAAGAACCTCACTGAGAACAATCAGAAACTTCAGGAACTGCGCTGACCGTTGAAGTAAGTTTTATTACTCCTCCTGTTGTTTTAGCAACGTTAAGTAACCAGAGTAGCCAGAGTTATCAGAGCACTTAGAATACTATTACCAACAGTTCAACACATACTCAATCAAGCACCCTAGGAAGATCTATGGCAGATGAAATGAGGCTACCTATCTTTAGAGGAGATGGATATGAAGATCTTGATCAACACTGGTTCGTATGTGAAGTTGTATGGAGTATTAAGAAAGTGAATGACTAAGTTGTTAAGAGAGCTCAGTTTAGTACTACCATAAGAGACCATGCACTGAGCTGGTACATGAAGTTTGTTAAAGGAGTTGTATAGCCTAAATCACTGAATGATATCAAGACTCCGTTGAGTGAAGAATTCAAGAAACCCAAGTCGAAGTCACAGTGCATTACAAAACTTAAAGAAATCAAGTAGAGAGTAGTTGAACCTATTTGGGAGTTTGATCAAAGGTTTAATACCTTGAGAGCTCATTTGATTTTTCAGATCTCAGATGAGCAGAAAAAAGAATGGTTCATTTTTTCCCTCTTACCACATATCAGAGTTCCTCTGATGCAACAGAAGGTCACTTTATAGGCTGAGGCATTAGAGATTGCAATGAAGATATAATCAGCCCCTATTGTAGACTCCATCTCAGGTATGAGTCAGCTAACTAGCTTATCTCTGCAGGTCGAAGATATGAAGAAAGACAAGGGAAAAGATAAAAGAGAAGATATCTGGTGTATTGTATGCAAATAATAAGGCCATGATATGGAGCACTTTCCCCTATTTCATGAGTACTTGGCCTCTGGAGTTCTGAGGCCTTTGAAGCACGTTACTCTACCCTGGTGTAAGTATGTAGAAATAGACATCGCCCTGGTGAATGTTATTACATCCAAAAATATGTACAAACACCTACAAACCTTTACTTCACATTTTGTAAATCTATGGGGCATGATGAGAAGGATTGTAAGGCTTATGACCTCTTCCATGAAAGATCAAGAGATAAATATAGGATTCAAGGTGAAGTACAGTAGGAAGGAAATGCTACACAGTTTAATTCTCTAGGAAGAGGAAACTTCCACCCTCGCGGTGGATTCAGAGGAAGAGGATGAGCAGGAGGCATGGGTCAAGGTCGAGGTCAGATCATTTGTTATAACTGTGCACAACCAGGACACTTGGAAAGGGACTTTAAGAACCCTTGTACCACTTACAACTACTGCAACTCATTTGAACATGTTATTGAATATTGTCCAACATTGTTAGCGAAGCACCAGGAGAGATGAGGAGGAAACTAACAACTACAATTAATCTCAACAAAACCTTGCAAAGAGGATCCCAGAGTCATTGCTATCACTAGAGGAGGAACTGTTACAGGCAAAGATAGAGTGACCCCAGAAAATACTACAGAAGAATCAAGGGTCAAAAGAGTTGTAGAGAAGACAAAAGTGTTTGATCCAAGGCAAGAAAAGAAGACGTTTGAAGAGGCAAGAAGAGAATTTGGAAGAGATCGGGCTTCTTCATCAAAGGCACAACTAGAAGTGAGAGAATGTGGAATGCCTCTGGAATTTGATCAGTTTTCATCACCTGGAGAAGGAAAAGAGGTAAGCACGCTTATAAAATTCTTATGTACTTGCATTAATTTGATTAAAGATGAAAGAACTGCACAAGAACTACAAAATTTGATCAGACTATATGAGATAGGGAGGGTAGACCCTCTGATGAATAAAGCATTACATCAAGTATCTATAAAGAGAAGGAAAAATAAGGAACTACACCTCAATGCTCATGTTGGATATTATGACATAGATTACGTGGTCCTCGACTTGGGATAAGAAGTGAATGTTATGACGAAGAAAATATGGGCACTGATGGGAAAACCTAAGTTGATTTACTCCCCTATCAGGCTTAGGATAGCTAATCAACAAGCAATAATCCCCTTTGGGAGACTGGAACATGTCCCTATGGGCATCGACGAGTTAAGGACGTTTGCAGACTTCGAGGTGATTGAGATAGTTGACGATAACTGTCCTTATCCTGCGCTGTTAGGAATTGATTGGGATTTTAAGAATTCCATTGTCGTTGAATTAAAGAAAATAAGAATGGCATTTGAAGGTGATTGCCTTAGGGTCATCGCACCTCTTGATCCTGATGAAGGTTGCAGATACACAAAACCCATCATAGAATAAGACCATGCTTATGAACTAGAGAACATATATAAATAGACCACAAGGCAACATGATTACATTAATCCTACAGTAGATGGGAACTTAAGTTGGAGAAGTGACAATGCATGCTCATCAGATTTAGAGGAATCACTAGAGAACTGACAGAACAAAATGTATGAAGTTTCTATGAGAAGGTGTGCTAGATTGACCAGGGAAGTTCATTGGATTGGCATAGAAGTAAGAAATCCTCCCACATTTGATGGATTAAATTATTTAGAAACATTCTTGTCAAAATTTGAAGAAATTGTACTAGTACAACAATGATTGTTGGCACTGGATGAATCCTTGAAAGCAATTCCATCGAGATGGTGGGGAACACATAAGAAGAACATTGCGGAATGGGTGCAATGTCGCACTTTGATGACAATGTGATTTTGAGAACAAGATGAAGGGTGCGAAGTTCGATACATAGGTCAGAGTTGCCCAAAGGACCACGTGTGAAGTTATGAGGAGGCCTAGGGAAAAATTCCTCAAGAGTAGTGGGTGCATAAATTCATTAACACTTTGGACATCGCGCCTATCAATTGGTATCTTCAAGCATAACTGTGCCTCACCACTGTAGATCGGTACAGTATGCCTCAAAAATTTGTAGCTACATTATTATTTGAAAGTTAGTACCCCACATTAGATCAGGCTTTGCAAGTTTTAAGAAAAAAATTCTTTGAGGAGGAACCTAACCTCCCTTTGGAGCAAGAAGAGGATGAATGGATTGCACCTCTTCAGAAAATGCAAGGTTGTTACAACATCAATTTTGATGAAGAGGATGATACTAGGAATGTGAACATCGTAGAAATAGAAGGACAAATATACATAGAAGGACCAGGAGTCGAACAACCTTTTATTGGACATCCAATCAAAATCAAGAAAGTTAATATTGGAATAGAGCAATCACCTAAGCTCGCAAATGTTGGAGATTATTGGGATGATGCCACTATTGATAATATCACAACATTATTGCATGAATATTAGGACTTGTTTCCAACCAAGTTCACCGACATGAAGGGAATTAAAGGGCCCATGGGAGAAATGAAGACCCCCTTGAAACCATATGCAAGTCCAATCATGTAGAGACCTTAGAGACTGAATCCCAAGTATAAACAGAAAGTCAAGATTGAATTAGACAGAACGATGGAAGCAGGAATCATAGAACAAGTTGAAGAATCAGAATGGATTAGCCCTATGGTGGTCCAAGATAAGAAGTTAGGAGAGATCAAAATTTGTGTATATTTAAGGAAGTTGAATGATGCATGCTTACATGATCCATTCCCTACACATTTTACATATGAGATTCTATATAATGTGGGAGGACATGAATTTTACTCCTTCACAGATGGATTCTCAGGTTATCACCAGATCATGATTACTAAGGAAGATCGCCATAAGACCACATTTGCAATAGAATGGGGTTCTTTCTAGTACACAGTGATGCCTTTTGGACTAAATAATGCACCAACCATCTTTTCTAGAGTGGTGGTCAAAGCATTCAAGAAATTTTTACATAAATTTTTGGAAGCATATTTTGATGATTGGACTATTTTTAGCTTATTGCAAAATCATATTGAATGCTTAAGACTAATGTTGGATAAATGAAGGCAATGTCAAATTGCCCTGATCCTGAAGAAATGTATCTTCTTTTCACCCTTTGGAGTGCTGCTAGGCCATATTGTGTGTAAGAAGGGGTTGTTGGTAGATCCTTCTAAGATTTCCATCATTGTTAACCTACCCCCTCCTACTTCGGTTAGACAGCTGTGCACTACGTTGGGACATACTGGATACTACAAAAAGTTCATCAATGGCTATGCACAGATAAAAACACCTATGGAGAAGTTATTAAAGAAATATTGTCATTTCCAATGGTCAGATGAATGTCAGCAGAGCTTCGACATACTGAAACAAAAAATGGTCACTGCGCCCATTCTGGTTTTCTCAAATTGAAGTAAGGAATTCCATGTGCATGTCGATGCTTCATATATTGCATTAGGAGTAGTGTTAGCACAACCAGGAGTGGGAGATATTGACCATCCATTATCCTTTTCTAGCAGGAAGCTATCTACAACTGAGATAAATTACACTACCATTGAGAGAGAAGGTTTAGACATGGTGTATGCATTGCAAAAGTTTCAACACTACTTGTTAGGAGGACATTTTAGGATGTTCACTGAACACTCTGCATTGAAGTACCTAGTCAACAAGATAGTGTTGGGGGGAAGAATATGCATATGGATACTGCTATTCCAGGAAGATGACTTTGAGATTGTGGTCAAGCTAGGGAGGATGAGAAAGGGACCTAACCATTTGTCCAGGTTAGAACATGGAGAGGAACCTACCAGTTTGGAGGATACACTACCAGATGCACAGTTGCTCACCATCGGAAAGGTTGATGATCACTTCGCCGAGATAGGCCAGTTCCTATCAACAAGAATGGCACCCTACGAATATACAATCATTCAGAAGAAACAACTAGTAGTTCATGCTGCATATTTTTCACTTATAGCTGGACAATTTTATAAGATGGGACCTGATGAGATCTTGAGGAGATGTGTTATGGAGGAATAAAGATCACTAATTTTGGAAGAAGCACATGAGGGCATCGCAGTAGGACACTATGAAGGAAAACCAACAATGCAGAAGGTTCTCAGATATGGCCTATGGTGGCCCACTTTACACAAAGATGCTAAGGAATACTACAAATCCTGCAATGTATGCCAAAGAGTTTGGAAACCTTCCAGAAGAGATGAGATTCCTTTAGCACCTCAACTAACTTTACAGTCATTTGAGAAATGGGCCATTGATTTTGTGGGACTTATTAACCCACCAGGAAAGAACACAGGAGCTTGATACATTATCATTGTGACAAAGTATTTGAACAGATGGCCAGAAGCAAGAGCATTCAAGGACTGTAGTGCAACTAAAACCGCGCGACTCATATTTGATGATATCATAACCCGATTTGGATTCCCGAAGACCCATGAGCGATTAAGGTACACATTTGATCAATAAGACTATTGAAGCCTTGAATCAGGAATTTGAAGTTCATCATCAGAAGAGCACACCTTACCACCCATAAGAAAATGGAATAGTCGAAGCTTTCAATAAGATCTTGGAGACAATGTTGACGAATATTTGTAGTGTGAACATGGATGATTGGGATTTGAGAGTACCAACAGTGTTATGGGCATACATAACTACTTGCAAGAAGTTGACAATGCAGACTCCCTTTAAGTTGGTTTATGGTCTAGAAGTAGTGGTACCTATGGAATATCTAGTTCCTAGCTTGAGAATTGTACCATTTACAGGTATGGACGACACAGACGCTGTGTAAGATAGGATTGTGCAATTGGTCAAACTGGAAGAAGACAGGTTCATTACAGGATTCCATCAACAGGTATAGAAAGAATGAGAGAAGGCCTACCATGAAAGGCATATCAAGACGAAAGCATTTAGGCAAGGATATCTAGTATTGGTATATGACAACAAGTTCATGAAGCAACCAAGGAAGTTCAAGACACATTGGCTTGAGCCATATGAGGTTTCCTATGTTACAGAAGGATGAGCTGCACAGTTGAAGACTTTGAATGGAGAATGGAAGGAAGGTTTAGTGAACAGGAGCCAATTGCAATTGTACTATGACAACCATCTGACTTGCAACTCTCAGTAAAAGCATAAAAATAAGGGTCTAGGTACCAGGTGCAGTTGAAACTGGGTACCAAACATAGAAAAGACAGTCTACAGAACTAAGGGAGGGACAAAGTAGAGAGCACAGGCTGCTCCGTGCAGTCTGAAGTCGAAGTAAAACAAAATGTTTAGACCTACAGTGCCTCAGGACAAGTCACATGTGAGTGTTGGGGGCCCATTGGCCCTTGGTTATGGAAGAAAGAGAAGATTCAGGAAGAAAGGTGAAGTACAAAGTGCGTATAAGGCACATTGACTAAGATTGGGTCGAAGTGGTGAAAGAAGAAGAAAAGAAGGAGAGAAGTAAGAGAGTATTGTGTTGTGAGAATATTCTTGTATTGTAAGATCTTCAGTTGGGTGTGAAGATAAATGTTGCAGCTGGGTGTGTAGGGAGGGGAGAGAATAAGAGAAGGAGAGAGAGATATGCAAGCTAAGTGCGCAGATAGAGCTATATGTTTTCATATAATATATCAAGAAACATAGTTTTATGGACGTAGCCCTAGGGAGAGGGTGAACCATGTATATCTTGTTGTTATGTGTGATTGATGTTGTGTTCTTTACCTTCTGTTATTATATTATTGCATTAGTCTGCTATATCTGAGATATAACTGTGCGAAGTAGGCTCAATCTTGGTAAAGAATAACTAGATCTCTATATGTTATTCTTTTGAATCCACTTACATTTCCTCTGGTTGTAGACACCTATGTCCTACAACCCTCTATTTCTACTTTGGTTGAGACTGCATCTTCTTCACAGGTGTTTCCGAAAGGGCCAGTAGTTAGGTCTTGCTGGTGCGCTGTTAGAGTTGAAACCTGGGTCTGCCCCATGTGCCAATAGACACGCATACCTAGATTAGGATTTTTATGTAGACTTTGTAATCCTATATAAGCGCCTCTTAGGTTCATTAATAAACTAAGGAAATTGTTACGGTCTTCTCCAATTTCAAGTTTTCTTGTGTCTTATCTAATATTTTGATCGACTTCACCTTTGTCTTGTGATTTCTTTGTCTCTTGGATCATATACACGCTTGTCTTGTGGATTATTTCTCTAGATATTATTTGAAGGTATCAATTTTGTATCATAGAAGTAAGGTGTTGGCCTACTAGGGTTATCTGGAGGCCCTCCTCCCGCCCTTCTCTCCCCATTAGCATAAGACATCTCAACTTGTAGGATTTATTAAGGCCATGATCCACCCAAGTAGCCTCCCTGAACTAATTTTCCTTTCATAAAAAATAACTTTTTACATATATCTATCACACTTGGAGGTTTTTTGGAGGCCACTCTCTGACCCCATGGTTTCTTTTGTGCTATCATAGAATTGATTGGGTTTTTTGTAGGAACCCTTGGTTGGGATTTCTTGGATTGCATCAACAATGACTAGGTTTAGTTTATTTTTATGGCCTACATCACCCTTGATTGGATTTTGTAAAGACCAACATTCACCCAACTCCTCTCCTCTGATTTTCATCACCCTTGTCGGGGGAAACTTTCCTTCATCATCACTACCTCTTCATAGGCTCACATCGTTTTCTTAGGGGTGCATCACACTCCTCATCCCTGGTTCAATACTTCTCTATAGTTCTAAAAACCCCTCACAATCTATTAGGGATTCATTTAGAAATTCCTTCTTTCTGTTAATGGATCCTCATAGAACTCAACCTTTTGAGGATGTAGGGACCAATTTGCAAAATTTTGTGTAAGAATTATCTAGTGCTTTCACCAAATCCCTCAATTTTCAAAATAGGGCTTCCACCTCCACATTCTAGTCTCAAGTTATTGGATAGGTAGTCATATAATATACTTCCATACATGACAACCATGATAAAAAAACAACATGCTTTTATTTTATGAAATCACTTAGAGCGACTTGCTCAATCTTGGTGGTAGTCTCACCAATATTTTGTCAAGATATATATGGCACTAAACAATGAACAAGCTGATAATATCACCTATAACATAATTACTACATGGGACACCTTGTGCCAAGCCTTGAAAAGGTGATTTTATCCACCATTTTAGTTATCTAACATCATGCACAAGTGGTTGTAGTTGCATTAAGCTCCAGGGAAATCTATACAACAAGTCATTAAACTATTTACAAAATAATGTTTCCAGCTTTAGATTAGAGGTCCAAAATAGGTACTTGTGCTTAAATTCAATTCTATTCTACTTATTTTTTTTCATAATGAAGTAGTTATGTTCGCGATCACTAGTATTGACCAATGATTCATCCATGCACTCGCTATTCAATAGAAATTTTATAGTAAACCTAGATTTCAACCCTTAAAAAATTATAACTCTAATACTAAACCAATCCCTAAAACCAACTCTTTTAGAAACCCTCACCCTAACTACAACCCTAACTCCAACCCTCGCAACCTATGACCATCTTAGGCTTGTACTTCATCTAGTCCCAACCCTTATCCCAATACTTCCCATCATATTCAAAGGTTCCTCTACCACAAGACAACCACTCATTGTTGATTTTTCATTAATCCAGGCTCAAACATGAAGTTCATTCCAATTTTAGCATTTTACTTGAACCGTAGACAATTGTCATTTCACCATTAAAAATATGTTGTAGCAACCAAGATCACAAGAAGACATACCATGCACAAGTACACAAGAAGTATCCTGGGAAACCCTTCTCAACAAGGTAAGAAAACCCAACCAATCCTTTGCTATATTCTTCAAGAGAAAGACCTCCCACACCATAAACTTATCACACAAAAGAGTGCTCACAAAATCTAGAAAGCTAGCGCCCAAGAGAGGTGCTCACTTCAGCCCAAGAATAAGTACGTGCTGAAATTTCCAAACTCGCACTTGTGTTGTATTTCCTCAATGGGGAAATTACCTTTATTTAGATTAGACTATACATATAAAAAGTAGTTTCTATTGGCACAATAGGGCCGACCTCAATAACTTAAAATATAATTAATAATTACCATATTAATTATCTTTTACATTGATTATCTTTCACTTTATGGTGGGGCCGACCTATACCCTTTACATCACAAATAGGGTTACAAGTAAGTGTGACTCTTGGAAAATATAGCAAGGGATCTCATACACCTACTAGTGCTCAACCACTAGGAGGACGTCCATCCGTGCTCACCCACAAGGACGTCCCAGTCTCTATCTCACTACGTCTCACAAGAGAGTCATCAGAATACACAATCACTAGTGATCATCCAATAGGATCACGTCCACCTGTGGTCATTCACAAGAACGTCCTACTCAACAAATCTCTATCTCACTGTGTCTCACAAGAGAATCATCTAGTGTATCACAACATCTCAACTCTTTGCACAGACGAGAACAACACATCGTTTCATCTGAATCTCAGAGAGAAAGACACACCTAACCCATGGGCTTACTCACCCTGCATAGGGGCACACAACGTTCCATCTCTCTCTCAGAGAGGAACCACACACCCATCTCATGGGAAAACCCAACTCATGGGCTTCCTCACTCCACACAGGGGCACACAACATTCATTCTCTGTCGCAGAGAGGAACAACACACCCATCTCATGGGCACACCCAACTCATGGGTTCTCTCTCAAGATGACTCACTCAGTCTGTGTCCTGGAGGATGTCTCACGTAGATGTAATAATCAACACTCCTTCTCAACTAGGGAGACATTCTCCACCAAGCCAAGTCTCTCATGAAATAACTCAAACTTCATCTTGGCAAGCGTCTTGGTGAACATGTCTACAATCTGCTCATGGGTAGGAAGGTACTACACATGTATTTTTTTCCTCTGCACCGTGTCTCTGATATAGTCATATTTTATCTCAATGTGTTTCTATCTATAATGAAACACAGGGTTCTTAGAGAGCTTCATGCAACTGTATTTATGACAATGAATAGTAGTAGGATCCATCTCATGATCGAATAAATATGTCAAAAAGTTTTGAAGCCAAACTGCTTCGCGTACTTCCACACTCAATGCTATGTACTCTACCTCTGCAGTACTCAATGCCACAGAGATTTGTTTCATGTTGCACCAGGAAACCATGGAAGACCCTAAAGTAAAGCAACAACTAGAGGTGCTCTTCCGGTCCACTGCGCTCCCTGCCCAATCTGCATCGGCATATCCCTGCAAGCTCAAATATACAATGGAGGCATATCTCATGCCATATCCAACTGTGCCTCGTAGGTATCTCAATACATGTTTCCCTGCTATCAAGTGAGTCTGTCTCGATTGAATCATGAACTGACTAAGCACATTCACTGCATAGCATATATCAGGTTTGATGTTAACTAGATACATCAGTGATCCAATCAGTTGTCTGTACAAGTGTGGATTAATCTCGCATAAATCAACATCATTCATATTCTTCAAATCCATCACAATTGGTGTAGGCATGGATTTGCATTATGTCATACTGAACTTTTTCAATATATCCACTGTATATTTTCCTTGACTCAAGAAAATATCATCTGTCCTCTGCCATACTTCTAGTCCCAAGAAGTAGTGCATCAAGACTAAATCCTTCATCTCAAATTTAGCAGTCAATTCTTGCTTGCATTAAACAATGAGTCTCTCTGAACATGTGAGGAAATTTTTTTCCACATATAGGACCAATATTAATCACTCATTGCCAACAATGTGATAATATAGGTTTGGATCAACAACACTCTTGCTGAAGCCCAAAATCATCGAGAATCCATCCATTTTCTCATACCAAGCATGAGATTCTTTCTTTAGTTCATACATGACTTTCGTCAACCTACACACATGATATTTTTTGTTGTGTATAACGAATCTTTATGTCTAATCGATATAAACTTCTTCCTCAATATCATCATTGAGAAAGTTTGTCTTTACATCCATCTGTTGTAGTTTCCAACCCATGGATGAAGCTAGTGTAATGATAGAAAGGATGGAAGTGTATCAGGCTACTGGAGAAAATGTCTCATCATAGTCAACTCCCTCTACTTGCGAGAACCCTCTGGATACAAATATCTCTTTGTATTTCTTGATGCTTCCATCAGCTGCATGCTTGATTTTATAAATCCATTTGGAATTCACTACAGACTTCCCTTCTGGTCTCGAAACAATATCCCATACATAATTTTTCAATATAGACTGATATTCTTTTTTCATGGCATATTTCCATACCTGTTCAACTGAAGCTTTTCCATGACAAGAAGGCTCAGATTCAATGATGTGTCTCATGGCTGAAAGGTAGATTGAGAATCTCTTTGATCTCTTACTCTCTTGAGATGTCCCTTGAGGGGTTGTATGTCCCTTTGCTTCCTGTAGAGTTTGTCGAGCCCAAGCAGGGATTTTGTGTCCCAATGCAATATCTTTGGGCATATCAAATGGAGCAACTGGATCAGCTGGATCAACTGGATCAACTAGATTAACTGGAATAATGTATGTCTCCCTCTAAACCGTTGAAGGGGGAGAGGGTATTGTCTTATTATCAATTTCCATCTGAGATTCTTTGGATCTTTGGAAGGCTATATCTTCCTCAAAAGTAACATCTATGCTTATCTCAATCTTTCTCTAACTAGGAATGTAGATCCGATATGCCTTCGAAGATTCACTATATCCCACAAATGTACCCTTTCTCCTTGAAGGGTCTATCTTGGATCTCTTCTCTTTGGGTACATGAAAATATACTAGGCATCCAAATATCCTGAATTGTCCAATCTCAGGCTTCACTCCAATGAAAGATTCTTCTGGAGTTATTTTCTTCAATATCTAATGAGGAATCCTATTCTGAACATATACTATTGTCATACATGCTCCTTCCCATAGAGTCATAGGTAGACTCTGATCATGTATAATTTCTTTGGTTTCCTTGATGATAGTTATGTTCTCCCTCTCTGTAAACCCAATTTGCTGAGGGTTGTAAGGAGTTGTGAACTCCCTCTTGATCCCTGCTTCAATACAAAAATTGTTGAAATCCTTGGAGGTGTATTCTCCTCCATTATATGATATTAATACCTTGATCTTTCTTTCGGTCAGGTTCTCAACCTGAGCTTTGAATTCTTGAAATTTTGCAAGGACTCCATCCTTGTTCTTCAAGAAGTAAATCCAAGTTTTCTGAGAGTGATCAAATATAAAGAATACACAGTACAAATACCCATTCAGAGAGGCAACAATCATTGGCCCACACACATATGAATGTATCAAGTCCAATATTTCCTTGTATCTATTGTCACTGCTCAAGAAGGACGCTTTAACATTCTTGCCAAGATCACAACCTTTGCAAACACCTTTTTTTTTAATATGTATCTCTGGAAGGCCCGTTACCATTTTCCTTAGAGCTGGGAGAGATCTATATTGAATGTGAGCAAGTCTCCTATGCCATATCTCACTCAAGGTGATAATGTCATGTAAAAAGGCTTGGAATGGTCTGATGGTTAATATGTATAATTTTATTTCTTGAACACCAATTACTTTGGCAGAATTTATATGTGAGTCTTTGTTCCATGAAAGAACTCTTCCTTCTGAAAAGGTAACCTTGTAGCCTTTGTCTTCCAAGGAAGAAATGGAGACAAGGTTCCTCTTCATCCCAAGTACATATAGTACTTCACTTAGTTGAAGTTGCATATCATAATTTAGTTTTAAGGTAGAAGTTACAACCCCTTTCACATTATATCTGGCATTGTCTCCAAGGAAAACATGTAGATTTTTCTCTTTCTCAACAAAATTAGTCAGGTGATCTCTAAAACCGGTCATGTGCTTGGAGGCACCATTGTCAAGTAACAAAGTATATCATTAGTAGGGACCATACCTGAGAGTGATAATATGTTGATGTATTCATCTCTTTGAAGTCTTGGCTTCTAGGAACTCATTTTGCTTGATCCACCAAGCTTGTCTTCCATCATGGCTTTGTTCATCATATTTTTAGATTCTTCACAAACCGTTGACAACTTAGCTAGAAAACCTAACAACTAGGATAGTCTAGAAATTTTATGTTTTGTTGGGCTTATGACTGCCAACAATAATCTTGGAAGGATTGAATAACACTAGTGAGCTGAAGAGCTTCTTCAATGAGTTGTAGAAACCCTAATTCTGAAATTTCTGCAGAAAATTATGAAACCCTAGGGCTAAAAAATAAAAATTTCATAAATGCAATATGAAGCTTTTTGGAGGTGCGTTGAAGGAGGTCGTACAATCCTATGCACTTTTTATCCCCAAAATCCAACTATTAAGTGATGGAAAACATCAGAAAGAAGGGTCGTACGAATTTTTTGGGAACCCTAGGAAGGTCGTACGGTTCTACAGAAGTGAGAGGATGACTGGTAAATATTGTGCAATGGGCTCTTCAAGACCTATTCTTTGATACCATGTTGATTTTTCATTAATATAGGATCAAGCATGGATTTCATTCCAATTTTATCATTTTAGTTGAACTATAGACAATTGTAGTTTCACCATTAACAATTTGTTGCAGCAACCAAGATCACAAAAAGAAATACCATGCACAAATACACAAGACGTATCCTGGGAAACCCTTATCAACAAGGAAGAAAACCCAACAAATCATTTTCTATATTCTTCAAGAGAAAAACCTCCCACACCATAAACCTAACACACAAAAGGGTGCTCACAAAAACTAGAAAGCTAGTGCCCAAGAGAGGTGCGCACTTCAGCCCAAGAACAAGTACTTGTTGAAATTTCCAAACTCACACTTGTGTTGTATTTCCTCAATGGGGAAATTAACTTTAGTTACATTAGACTTGACATATCAAAAGTAGTGTCTATTGGCACAATAGGGATGACCTCAATAACTCAAAATATAATTAATAATTACCATATTAATTATATTTTACATTAATTATATTTCACTTTATGGTGGGGAAGACCTGTACCCTTTACATCACAAATACAGGTAAGTCTAACTCCTGGAAAATATAGAAATGGATCTCATACACCCACTAGTGCTCAACCGCTAGGGGCACATCCATCTATGCTCAACCACAAGGACGTCCAAGTCTCTATCTCACTGTGTCTCACAGGAGAATCGTCAGAATACACACTCACTAGTGCTCAGCCACTAGGATCAAATCCACCTTTTCTCATCCATAGGAACGTCATCCTCAGTTGAACTCTATCTCACTGTGTCTCACAGAGAATCATCTAGAGTATCACATCATCTCAAATCTCTGCACAAAGGAGAAATTCACATCATTTCATCACCATCTTAGAGAGAACAACACACCCAACTCATGGGATTCCTCACCCCACACATGGGCACATAGCATTCCATCTCCATCTCAGAGAGGAACCACACAACCATCTCATGGGCACACCCAGATCATGGGCTTCCTCACCCCACACAGGGGCACACAACGTTCCTTCTCCATCTCAGAGAGGAACACCACACCCATCTCATGGGCACACCCAACTCATGGGATATCTCTCAGGCCGAATCGCTTAGTCTGTGTCCTGGAGGATGTCTCACACAACTGTAATCATCAACACTCATGATGTTGCAGAATGTCACTTGTTATAATGGAAAGAACAATCTAAAGACATATTTTCGAATGAAGAAGACAACAAATTTATCACAACTCCTTATTCCCTTGAACCTTCTTATTATTATAAGGTTTTATCACTATCGAATGAAACTCTAACCAATCCCTCCTTACTCTTTATGTCATTCCTCGTCCCAGTCAACGTCGTCTCTACTTTTCTCTCACAATTTCCAAATTTAAAGACAAACCCGCCACTATTATCCTTGAAAATGGAAGCTAAAAGAATATGATCTCTCAAACTTTCATCAATCATTTGTAGCTTCACACCACCCCTCACCCTTCACCTTATCACCATGGATGCATTCAATAATATGGTCTTAATCTACTGATAAAAAGACATTCTTTTGTTACAATTTCCACCAAACCTTTCAAGGATACCATATATTGTGGCATATCTCCCCTTGATTAATCATATTTATACCTTGGAATTCCCTATTAGCAACAATGTTGTTCTCTATATAGTGCTAGTATCAAAACCTATCAATTACTGAAATATGGAAAAACCTTTCAATTCACTTATGTTATCATTTCCCTTCCTCAACCTGCAACATCTCAATAGGCTAGTTTGTGCAAGTGTCTCTCCCTCTCTCTTTACCCTTATACTTAGGAACCTCTCTTCTTATTACCCATTTCTAGATATTCATTCTACCCCACAATATACACAACACTTGGGAATTTATCTTTTCCCACCCTCTCACAATTCCTTCCACCCTTAGCCCTCTAATGTTCTCAATAAATACAACAAAAAAATACACAGTTCAAACACTAGAATTGTTGGACACATTGACCACACTGAGAGGGGGGGGATGAATTAGTGTGAGGCTCTTTCTATACTTCTTTCAAAAACTTAGTTATCAATCACTTCAAACATCATTATTCATTACTTCCATTCACAACTAGTTGTTTTCATGTAATTATATCTCAACAACATACACCAACAATAAATTGCTATAACCATCACCATAATAATAAAAAACAACACCATATATATCTTTAATATTTTTTTGTATTATGTGTTACAAGAGATTAGACCCTCGGTTTTAATCAACACCAAATAAAAGGAGCACCAACTCTCACTAAAAGACCCAACTTGTTGATCTCAACACCAATTGATAAGAGCAATCCAACCCTCAAGTACAAGACCCAGTTTGTAGACATAATGCAAATTGTCAAAAAGTACACGACCTATCTATAATGAAGCCCATGTATGTGAACAACCTATATGTACTGTAGTACGCATATGTACATGTCTTTACTTCGATCATCCCATGTACACCTTCAGAAAACTAGGGCATCCATTCTTCTGCATTTCTGAAAATTTCTTGCCTCTGTCATATCCACTAGTAACATGTCACTGCATCCAACCTGTCACTACAACCAACCTATGCCATACATGCTTCATCATACATATCCTTCAACCAAGTACAAGTAGCTCAAGGGTGTGAGCTATAGGAACCATATAAGAATTGTAACATACATGAGAGTGTTGCTCACTCAAACAACTGACCAACATATTCCATAACTAGATCATACAACAACCATACGAAGAGTCCTATGCATGTGCCTCGTACATACATCATCATATAACCTAGATATATCTCAGCCATATCATAACTATGCTAAACATGAGAGTGTTTCTCACTCAATCAACTAGCTACCATATTCAGACATAATAACAACCATACAAAGAATGCCTCAAGCATTCACCATACCGTGAGAAAATCTAATCATCAAGACAATATGCAATCATACCATAACTTTTGTAGAAGATATGAACCTGTAGAATGTTGTCCTCGAAAATGGCTTCATACTTCAGGGACCTGGCACCAACATGTACTTAAGCTTCCATGAGTCTTCCCATATGTAAGCGACCTTTCCTCTATTCATGTCATATGTGTATGCGCCATGGGTTTCTGCAACTCGCGTATGTACGCAACCTGGCCTATTGTAGCCCATGTACAACTTCATAAAACTAGGGTTTTCTGAATCTTCAAAACTTTCGTCGTCAAACTTCCTTGCTACCTTAGACTTGCAAAACTTCTAATGCATCCATGAATATCTGCAATCAATATTTCACCAAAAATATATCTTCAATATGCTCAAAATATTCATACACATAAGAGACCCTTGCTCTCTTATTTATAGTTCTCCAAGTAGCTTCCTCTAGGAGTTATTATCTAACCATCTTCATTCTTTTGGAGCTAACTCACTTCTAACCACTTTTTTCACTTACAACCACTTTATCCACAAATAGTAAACTATGCACTTCTAGTTGCAACTAATTTATTTTTAATTGTTTTCTTGTTGCAACCACTTAACCCATGACTAACCACTTTGACTGGTCAACTTATTCTAGGAGATTCCAGAATAATTTGAATTCTTTGACCTTCTAGGAGCTTCTAGACAACTCATGAGGGTTTTCCATCTTTACATGGCCATAACTCTCTAACCGTGAGGATTTAGGTGGCGTTCCACATATCACCGAAAACAACATGACGAGCACTATCCATCTAGAATAGTATCACTTGCAAATTAAGTAATATTCATTACATTGTTCCTAAAAAAAACTTGGGTGAATCAACCACTTAACCTTTTGGACATCTTGACTGTTCAACTTTTTCTAGAAGCTTCTAGAATAATTTGACTTATTTGACCGTCTAGGGGCTTCTAGAAAACTCACGAGGGTTCTCCAACTTTACATGGCCATAGCTCTCTAACCATGAGGAGTTAGGTGACGTTCCACATATCACCGGAAACAACATGACGAGAACTATCCATATAGAATAGTCTCACTTTCAAATTCATTGATCTTGATTACATTATTCCTCAAACAAACTTAGGTGAATCAACCACTTAACCATTTGGACTTCACAAAGTGTCTTCCCGTGAGGGATTTCACCATAAGGGGACCACTTTGGATCTCATCCATTTGGTTCTTCCTATCAAACATGACATGAAATCAATGATACAACTCCCTTTAATATCAATACATCATTATTACATCACTTGACATCAACCCTTTGACATCAATTACATTAATGAAAACATAATACATCACTATGACAATACTTGACATCAACCTTTTGACATCAATCCTTTGACATCAATGAAAACATAATACAAAAGGAATGAGTACACTCCTATGGATATTGACCATCATCCTCAACAGTCACATTGCCAAATAGCTATCCCCGCCCAACACATTAGGGCCTCCACATGGATTTATTATCAAGTACAACTCCAATTCCAACCATCAACACTTTGTCAAACTCCCGACATCATGGAAACCCTCTTTGCAATAGAAGTCTCATATTCACAACGGTGCCTTACCTCTAGCGGTCTCTCTAGGTCACCATTCAAGTACATATCCAACCACTCTACACAATTTTTTTAAGTGTACTTCTCTTCAAATATTAACCTACCCAACATTCCAGATGGAACATATCATCCATTCATCACATAGTAATGTGCATGTAATTGTTTTACTACTTTCCATGCAAGGCATATTTTGAAGAATTCACAAAGGATTTGATTTCATGGATAGGTCCCCCACCATTGCTACACACACACACACACACTCATTTTGGGTAATTAGAGACACCTTATCAAACCTCTAACATAGCAAGACACTAGTATTTGTCTTGATTTTTAGATATGTTCCCAATCACAAACAAGCTATCTTTTGGCTTCTCTTCAATTTTTATACACCATCGTGATTTCCAGTCTCTCTTAGCGATTTATGGAAATTTTCCATCTTGTGACATGCACTATTTAATACAACGTCTTGTTATAGGCATGAGTCACTTATATTATTTTCTTACTACTCCAATAGAGGAGCACTTCATAACAGACCTCATCACCATTTACACAATAACATTGTATGATGTATTATGATACATCATACAATGATATTTCTTTGATGATGTATGATACATTGTGAAACCTCTACTGAACATTGTACAAACTTCTTTTTATTACCACTTAGGAGGAAAACACATGAGATCTCATCTCAACTTATTTCATTCTACAAATCTACAACAAAGAGGCCCCCTCATGTCTCAACAAACACATCACGTATTTTTTTTATGTTAAGCCCTAAATAGTGGCTCATTACCCCTTAATTGGGGCATATTATATTATTAATGCTATTTTATTTATGTCGGCTTTAGGCCATTAGTTGTAATTATACCTCCTAGTCTCTTATATATACCAAGGAGACATTTTCATTTTGAATCATCTTGTAATTGTACATTTATGTGGGCATAAGAAGGTTTCCCCCTCGAAGAGGCTTATTATCTAAATTTATCTCGTTTTCAAGGCGTTGAGTACTTATTCTGAGGTTTTTCTATGCTATATTGATATTTGGTTCTTAACATATGGTATCAGAGCTCAAGGTCTTAGTGTTTCGCTGCTACATTCGAGACACCTTGGCATTTTCGCTATAAATTGTTTTCTACAACATTTCGGAAGGAATGGCTTGGATGGTATTTAGCAGATGGATCAAGGTATATTGGGTTAGAATTTCATCTCCTGAGGCCTTATACTTTCGGAGATACAACCTGTGCACTATAGGGTTATGGAATCTTCATGAACTGAGTCATTTCGGAATTTTTGCAATAAAATGTTTTCTGTAACGTTTCAGACCCTGAAATCTGGAGGATATTCACAAAAATTAGTAAGGTATCTGTGGTAAAAATTTCAGCTTCTGGGTCATCTTACATTTGTAGATACACCCTGTGGAAGATAAGGTATCTGACTAGTCCTATTGACTAGTCTCAAGAAGGTGTTCCAGGTAAAACAATCATAACTTCTTCCTAGAGTATCCAAATTGGGTGAGACTAGTTTCATTGGATAGTGGACAGTATGTAGTATTTCTAGTACGAGTTTCATAATTTTATATCAATTATTTTGTGCATGGAATGCTATACAAGTGATATCTCCTAAAAAGGCCAAAAATCAGCAAGTTGTGGGGAAGCTACCGTAAATTCCACTTGGCACATCCAATCTTGATCAGACCTATGGCATTGCAGAGAAAACATATCAGAGAACTACAAAAAATAAATTTTCATACCCAGAAGGGCCAAAACTTTGGAGATACAGTAGAATAATGATTGTCTAGCAGAACCACCTCAAAATCAAGGTTCAAAAGTGATACTTGGCCATCATGCCACCCAAAAAGGGAAATTCTACACCAAACAAGCCTCCAGACAATCCTACTTGGACTCTTGATGAAGGTGAAGAAATGCTTAGGGAAATAAATGATTTACAAAAGAAGATAGTAACAAAATATGAACTACAAGAGATGGAAGAAAAGTTGGAGGCAAAGATGGATGGTTTCATGAAAGGATTGAAAAATTTCATAATAGAGAGGACACTTGAAAGTGCAAATGTATCCCATGAAATTCATGATGAGGAAACAAGGAAGGTGAATCAAGAATGGAGAAACTCTAACTTTGGGTTGAAGACCAACCATGTTCCTAAGATCGATATGAGGAAGTTTGATGGCAAGGACCCTATCACATGGATACTTCAAATGGAGAAATTCTTTGATCTACATAATGTGCCACATACACAAAAGGTACAAATTGCTTCTTTATATTTAGAACCCAATCAATTTGTATGGTATAGATGGCTGTGTTCTCGCAAATCACTCGTCACTTGGACAATTTTCATGGAAGAAATGATAGCACACTATGAGGATAAAAGGAGCAATACCTTCTTTAGCCAATTGATAAATATCAAGCAAAAGGGTTCAATTCCAGAGCACATTGAGAACTTCCAAAGATTGAATATAGAGGTAACAGATATTCCATATGAGCACTTGATTGATGTATTCATAGGAACTTTAAGAGATTACATTCAACATTAGGTTCACCTTTGGGAACCCAAATCATTGGAGAATGCATTTAGGGTGGCAAGAAATGTTGAAAGTAAAAATATGGCTATGGCTACTAGAAGGAGCAATCCTAACATCTATAGATAGAATAATTCTCCTTCTTCTAAAACACCTCAACCTACAAGGTTGACACCTCAACA
>SNQJ01S0032817.1:0-31797 GCA_010110895.2 Picea sitchensis | reverse complement strand
AATTCGAGGAAAGTGTCTCACATGTACCTCAACAACCGCATGCAGACACCTTCAATATTCCACATGTTCGGGATGATGAGCATGTGCATGCCAACTCTTCTTCAGATGAGAGTTTTGATTTAGAGGACTCAAATGATTCAAATTTAGAGTCAGTATAGTCAGATGCAAAGTCAGAGCATCCAAATGCAGTTGCAGAGCTAGAGCAGAGGCCCAAGTGGGCACAAACTACTCTTCTGGATGCAGGGAATCTCGTTGGTGATCTAGCTGATACTAGGAGGACTCAATCTAATTTCAAGGAGCCTCTTGTTTCACTCACAACCACTGAACCATTCCCCTCGAGGCATGTTTTCTTGGTCCAGTCTTCTTGTTGGCATATTTACAGACAGAAGACAGAGTATTCTTGTTTTTCATTGATGGCAAGATCAACATGACGAGAGTATACTTATTTACTCATGATAGCAAGATCAACAACGCGGCGATAATGGAATGGAAAGAACATAAGTGTAAGATTAGGAGGAGGAGAAGAAGTGATCGTTGGATCACACATCCTGAATTTTCGATGGCCATCAGATCTGAATTCAGACAAGAGAAGCGCGCAGAAGAGGAGAACAAATCTTAGAAGTTGGATCTGAGCATCGAGGATCAACAGTCGTCAGTTCCTGTATAACTATGAAGAGGATAAGGCTGAGTACTATCCTCTAACTTCGTGAGATGTGAGGTCACAAAAATATCACAGTCATTGGCTATCCCAACATCATCAGAGCCATCCATTTGGAGGGACGCATGGTGAGAGACCAACATTTTATTGACTCATAGGAGGGAAAGGAGCATGGTGTGGAAACTCGTGATATGCAAAGTCGTGAAACAATCCTGGTCATTGGGGCTAGAGGACACGTGGTGAGAGATTGGAATTTCGCTAACTTGCACATTGGAGGAGCCAAAGGAATATGACACAGGAACTTGTGATATGTGAATTTGAGAAATGATCTGTACCGTCGAATCACCAAGGATCTAGACCGTTGATCTGATATGAAACATTTCAAAGTTTCACGTTTTAGGAGTTTGGAAGCAACGCACAGTAAGAGGTTGTGATATGAGAAATCGTGAAACACCCTCGTGCTTGGCCCTTGGTCATAATTTGTGGTCACATTAGAGGAAGAGATGTGAAGGAGCTAGTGTTGCTAAGCTCCATTTTGGAGTTTCGCATTTCAATAGTTTGGAAGCAAATCACAACAAGAGGTCGCGATATGCGAAATCGTGAAATCACTTTATGTTTAGCATTCGGTCACAGCCAGTGGTCATATGGGATAAACGCGAGACCCTGCGGATGTAATCCAATGGTGTTGGTTAATTGGGAATTTGATCGAAGGGCTACTGTTCCACCTCGTGGTTAATTGTTCAGTTAGGATTCATTTAGCATAACTGAATCAAAGTTCTTGGACGTTTGGCGATTCAGTTGCTGAAGCGTTTTCCTTTGAGAATCGTGGTGTAACTAAATCAGTATTATAGCATAAAAGGGAAATGCAATGACCATGTGAGGTTGGTTGTTCTAATTGAAAAATGAGTTGAACTGTAAGAGAGGTAAAATTACACTATGCGCAGTGTGAGATCAAACTCAGAGATGAGAAACAAAAGCTGAACAGACATAAGCAGAGAAGATTTACAGAATAGACATAAGAAGAGCAGGATTGCAGAACAGAAAGAAGAAGACCAGATTTACAGAACAGAGAAGAATTGGTAAGAATTGATATATCTGTATTTTTGATTATACAGTCAAAAATTCATAATCAGGGAGGTAGGGTGGTGGTAGGGAGGACTGTGGTCCTCTAGTATTCAAGTTGGTGCTTGAATATTGGAAGTTGTATCTTCCATCTAGTTGTGGCTAGAAAATAGGGTGGCAGGTTGGTGCTAGGGAAAACATAGAATTTTCTGTATGCAACTTGGTGCTTGTATAATTCCAGTTGGTGCTGGAACATTTAGGAAGTCGATGCTTCCTTCTAGTGGGTGTTAGAGAAACCAAAGAGTTGGTTCTCTCATCAAGTTGGAGCTTGTAAAACAGATGTAGTAGCCTCACATTGAGTTGGTGCTCAAAGATAGATGATGTACAAAACTTAAAAGACTGCCTATCATTCAAAGAAGAAGAGGTTTTCTCCCTTTATGGTTTTCCTCATGAAAATGTGTCTCAGAGTATATCTTATGCATAATTGATGTTCATTATTTATGTTGTTCATATCTTGTATAATATTGATGGTCACTTGGAGAAGATTGAAAAAATGTTTTAATAGACATAATATTGTTTAAGCACAGTAACAACTAATTCACCCCCCCTCTCAGTTGTCTTAGTAATTTCAACACTTCCGATCCACATTATTATGGCGAGGCTGCTAGAAATCCCTTTTGGTAATCTGCCATGCAGGAGGAGTACAACTCCCTCCTTGAGAACCAGACTTGATATCTGGTTCCCCTTCCTTCTGGGAGGAAACTTGTCAGATGAAGATGGGTCTACAGGACCAAGAGTGCAGTGGATGGACAGATTAGTAGATACAAATCTAGGCTTGTTGCAAAAGGCTTTCAACAAGTTCATGGAATTGACTATGACGAGACCTTCGTTGTAGTAGCGAAGATGGATTCCATTCGATTGACCTTTGCCATTGCGGTAGCCAAGGGATGGAAATTCCATCAGATGGACCTGAAGAATGCATTTATTCATGGTGATATCTTTGAGGAGATCTACATGGAGAAGCCCCAGGGATTTATGCATGACTCATCTTTGGTCTGTTGACTGAAGAATTCACTTTATGGCCTCAAGTAGGTTTCGAGGGCATGGTATGCCAAGATGGATTCCTACCTATTGTCACAGAACTTTGTACATTGTAAATCAGACCCGAATGTTTACATGCTCAGGATGGTTGATTCACTTCTACTTTTAGTTCTATATGTCGATGATTTGTTGACCACCGGGTGATTGACTTTGGTGATTGTTGAAATCAAGAGGATTCTACATGACATGTTTTTGATGATGGACATGGGTCCACTACACTTCTTCCTTGGACTCAAGATCAGTCAGGATGCATTAGGCATCAAACTATCTCAAGCCAAGTATGCATGAGATCTCCTTGAGAGATTTCACATGACACACTACAAGTCTACTCCAACTCCTTTCCTATCAGGAGTCAAACTTGAGGATGGCAGGGAGACTCCACTAGTTGTCAACACACTGCACATAAATCTAGTGGGGAGTTTTTTGTATCTCACACACTCCAGACCAGACCTCTCATATGTAGTTGGCGCAATTTCTAGGTTCATGCAGGAGTCGCATGAGCTACATTAGAAATTTGCAAAGCGTATCCTTCGATACGTACAGGGCACCATCACCTTTGGGATTCATTATGCAACAGAATCTACATTATATCTCATTGGGTTTACTAATTCTGACTGGGATGGTGATAACATTGATCGCAAGTCCCCATCTGGTTACTCACTCACTCTTGGTTCCAGGCCTATCTGTTGGTCGAGCAAGAAGCAAGCTTCCATTTCTCTATCTTCAGCCGAGGCAGAGTACAAAGGGGTAGTTAACATAACCATTCAGGCTATGTGGCTACACCATTTTCTCACTGAGTTGGGCATTCAGTTTCATCGGTCGATCGTCATCTAGTGTGACAATCAGAGCACTCTGAAGTTCTGTAGAGATCCACTTCAGAGGCAGTGGACGAAGCACATCGAGATCCACATGCACTACATCCAAGACTTAGTACATGAGGGGATCATCGACGTATAGTTATATCCTTCAACAGAACAAACGAAAGACATATTCACCAAGACCTTCACTGAGCAGAAATTCCATTCTCTGCGAAGTCGTCTTGGAGTGAAGGACACAGTTGCCTAGCAATTGTAGTTCTTCTTTTAACATACATTGTACCTTGAGGGAGGGTTTTTCCCATGATGTTTTACCTCTTTCCTCACTTTATTTTCAGTGTATATTTTGTACTTGGGTACCTAACATGGTCTCGTTGTCAGGACGCAATCTTTATTTTCACCATAGTGATGTTCAGGGGGGGTGTTGGAGTTACTTCACACACACCTAGGATTTACTTTTCCTAAGGTTTTTCCTTGTTTATTAGTCATAATTATTCATTATCCAGTCTCCTATAAGTTAGGAGAGAATATTCCACCTGGAGAATATTCTCTTTCAGTTGACACTTCAGTTTGACTAGTTGAGTTGAGTTTAGATGTTGCATTGGTTTTGTCACCATCCAACATTGGGATCATCATCATGCTAATTCGACCTTTCCTTGGTATCATCACCAGAGTAGCGCATTAGCCTTGATTCCCTAAGTTAACTCCTCACTAATCTCGGTTCAGTCAGTTAACTGAAGACTAGTTGACTAGTTAACTCAACTAAGTGGCAGTTCACTCCCGTAACTGCTTAAGAGACTAGATTAGGTGGAAGTTCACTCCCGTAACTATTGGTGTGTGTCCAGATCACTCTAGACCGCCACTATGGCACATTGTTTATCCTCCAGTCGAACTTATTGAATTATATAGAGTATATCATGTGTAAATTATTCATTATTCACAATGGTTAATGAGAATTCTTTCATTCTTTCTCTCCTTCTTCTTCTTTCTCAAATTATCTCTGCAAATGTGTGTATTATTATTTAGATAGATCTATTCTATGCAGGTTCAACACATTTACAGTTTGCAGTACTACTTCGATTGCTATATATATGGGGGTTTCTTTGTTAACACCTTCAGATATTCATGCTTAGTTACCCTACCCTTACGTGCGGTTGGAACTACGATTGTTCACCCAATCATTGATTGTGAGGTGGTATCCTTAGTGACCTTTCCTAGGTAGACACAAAGGTGAATGCAGGTGGGATGTTCTTGTAGTACCTGGCGAATTTGTTCATTCATGGTCTCAGTTCCCCCGGAGGGTCCTCGTCTTAATAAAGGGTACTTGCACAATGTTGATGTTGAGGGACTAGAGAGTTCTCAACACCAACATCTCAACCTCTTGGTCAGCTAAACGAAGAAGAGGCAGGAATGGTCACCCTATTTTATATCCTAAACTTAAATACATTAGACCCTAACAATAAGTCTAAGCATGAAATCATTATTTTCCATTTTGGAAATATTAAATTTTTATGTGTTTTTGCAACTATATAATTTTATACTTTTGTTTATGTGCATGAGAAGTAAATTAGACTAAAGTTCTTGTAAAATAAATAACAAAATTTAATAGTTAAAGAAAAATAAATATGGACAAACTTTGTATTTTGAAGATATTTGATTTTCGTGTATTTTTCCTTTACATTATTTTGCATTTTGTTTTTTGTATGAAATGTTAAATTAAAAAAAATAGTGAATAATGTAAGTGCAAAACTTAAAAAGAAAGTTAAACTAACTAAATCATGAGTTAAAAGAAAACCCTAAAGTTAGAAGAATTGGAATCTTTATTGCATGATCTTTTGAAATTATTCCATTTTTATATATTTTGTAACTATTGTACAATTTTTTTGTTTTCTTTTTCTTGAAATATAAAACAAAAGTTGAAAAAGTTAGTATGAAAATTTCTAAAATGAGAAACTCTAAAATGATTAATATTTACAAGAACCTAATAAGTGAAATGAAACTTTTGTTTTAAATATTGTTGTTAATGAAAATATAAAAAGGATTGTACTTTGTTTTCTTGGTAACCTGTAAATAGTTAACCAAAATTAAAAATAAGTTGTTGGAAAGGCATTCTCGATACAATTTTTGAGTAAAATCCTAAGTATGGAGGAGATGCACAACAATCGAAGAAAGAAGAGAAGGAAGGAGCAGAGTGCATAATAAAGGCACATTCAGGATTGAAGTGCGCAGTAAAAGCATACTTAGTAGAGAATAAAGCATGAAAATAAAGAAAGAGAAGAAAACAGGTGAAAAGGAAGGAAAACAACTCAACATGAAAAAATAAAAAAACGTGCAAAAGAAAGAAGAACAATAGTCGAGAATCCAAAAGTAGCATGAAGAAACAAATGCAAGAAACACACGATCTAACAACAAGTCAACTTGAGTTGTAATGAGTTAGAATGAGTTGTAGTTGGGTTTCGGGGATAAACAAGTAAGGTTTTGAGCCCTACAATCCATGTATAAATATGTACTGGATCGGGTATAATAGGTTGTTGACAACGAGTGAGGAGAGTGAGAGAATATATTGAGAATGAAAGATTCTATGTCTGATTGTATAGGGAGAATTTGCAGAGAGAGGCTTACACTATGGAGCAGCTAGGAAAGATGGAGAGAGACATACCATGATATATCTATTGTAAGCATAGTGCACAAGTCTGAGACGATTACAAAAAGAAGAATAAAGAAGCTAGTAGTTGTGGAAATAGCCCAAAGTTTGGTGAACCACGTTAATTACCATGTCTTCTTGTATTTTTATGTGATTGATCATGAATGTTATCTTTCTTCATATTAGATTAGATGTGTTTATTATATGATCACTGGGCAACAATTATGATTTTTACAACAAATAGTTTATGTTGCAATCTGCAGTATAATGGTGCTATATAAATGAATTCACCAATTAATCAAGGAATAACACATGATAATGAACATAGAGTAGATAAGTAAGAATGAATAAGGTGATCACCTCCCAATCCCTCACTACTATAGAAACTTGGTTCTTGCAACCCTAATAGATGCCTCGGGTGAGACTTCACTTGCATGCAGGTGATGTCGAAAGGGTTGGTCTCTTAAGGGTTTTCTTGGTTAGATAATTTGAACCTAGGTTTTGACAATCACATGCCAACAAATGGTTCCATTGTCGAGACCCGAAAAATATGATTGAGGGAATGTTTTGGAGGTCGACTAAGAAAGAGATCTCAAAATGGCTAGAAGGGAAGGAATGAGAATTTGATCGAAAAGAGAATAGAAATCCTCAGATGAGTGACTAACAATGGATGCAAAGGTATGTGTACAAAGGGATGCATGATATTTTCTTTGGTGAATTTTTTATTGTTTTTATTGAGTGGTTATAAACTTTAGTGGATAATATTGTAAGGTACCGAACCGCAACACCGAGGAACTAGAATCCAAAGTTGATAAGGAAGTTGAATTCTGTAAGTAATAAGACTCCACATGAAATTGATTTCTAGTTGGAAAAAATATTAGGATGTTATATTACAGAGTTTGCAGTGGATTGTACCCATTCATACAATGTTGTAGAGAGGGATTTCTTCAAATGTGTGTGAGGAAGGTTCGTGAAATCATTGGGTACGTGGATAAATATGTTTTTTTGCCACAAGTACGTGATGACAATGGAATCTGATTGCTAAGGGGATTTTTGCACATAGAGAAATCGAAGGATGACAAGAGGATAGACTGTTGCAGGGAAAATCCACCTATATTGGGTCTAGGTAAAGGTAGAGCAATGACTTCCCTTAAAATATTTTTCTACCCTTAAGATACCCGAAAACCATCTAAAAAAAGTGACGATAGAGAGGAAAGAGGGTTAATGGGTGCACCTTTAGTACTTACGGTTGGCATAGACCTCTTTCGATTGTTGTCACCTCCTATATCGTGGATCTCCTCCCAATGTTGACTTGCAAAATATTAGGAACCCAATGCTACAACATATGCAATCTCTACTGATCACTTTCAAAGTTTAGACATATATATAAATGCATAAATCAAAAAAAGCATAGAAATATAAGATTTTGGGACAAGGAAAAACTCTTTTATTAAATTTCAAGAAAAAAAGGATTACAACCTTTGTCAGAAACCACTCCACAAACTAGGTTTGGTCTCCTCTGTCGTGGCTCCAAGTGCATCAATCCCATGTTAGCTTCTCACAACCAACTTATCAACAAGGGAATGAGGAAGGGTTGCATAAGGAGAAAAGGTTGGAGGGGGAGGCTGAGGCTAAAACTCATAATGGGATGCAAAACTTGGGCTAAGAAAGGGAAGAGATGTTTGCATAGTTTTCTTATTCTCTTGCTTATGTTCCTAAATGACACCCCGAGACCTCTTTTTATATGAGAAAAATATGGTTATTCGGTTTGGGGATGGGCTACAAGGGGTAAAATGGTTAGGAAACCGTCCATAGCCTGTAAACTCCACCAAATTACGAGCAATTTTATATTTTTTGCAACTTTTGGAGGTAAAAATGGGCTATCTAACATTCAACATGCGTATGTATGTGGGATAAATAGCATTAAACATGTGTGTGTATGCATGTTATTAGTTCAGCAGGGCACATACACTCTTCAAAAAATGGTTTTTTTAAGAGGAAGCCTCAACAGTATTTTGGCAAAGTATACAAAAGGAAGGGCCAATGTCTTTTATGCACATATAAGGCATTTTGGACTATAATAGATGCCCCCTAATGTGTGAGGTTAGAAGAGAAACTGATGGCTGAAATACATTACAATATATTTACTAGTGGGAACGAATGAAGTTGAGTGAGCCCGAGATGAGTGTTCGTGAGTGTGCCATTTGCAAAACAATGATAAAATCTTTGAGGCATGCATATCCATGTTTAGGATGAACCAAGCATGGCTTCCAATCAAGTACACTATAGATACATGTCATATAAATGTCTATATAAAGTGTAGTCGCGAACAATGTTGGCCCTTGACCAAGTTTTGAGGAATACTTGGTCATATTTGATCGTTTTTGGGACTTCAACAGCCTGTCGAAGACAAAGTGCAAAGTGAAGAAGAAATTACAGAAGATAGACCTCCTTTTTGGGTCCTTTTTGGGTTTTTGGGTTAATGTAATGGAAAAAGGATGTCGGCCCGTGGGTTTACCCATGCTTAGGCCCACTTTTGTAATGTATAAATAGAAGGATAGGCAATGCAAGAAGTAGTAGATGTGATTGCTTAGTGCAATTGGTAGTGCATCTATGTGATGTTGAATAAGTACTCTGTGCGAACTGTGTAAGGCTTGCAAGGCTAAGTGCAAGTTACTGCGAGGTTTCTATAGAAAGCTAAGTGTTGTAATGCAAGGAAGAGGGATCTAGCGAGTTGCGCAGATCTTCTATCCTATGCGAAGAAGGGTTTTGGAGGCTTTGTGCTTGTAACAGATTGAAGACGATAATAAAGAATAAGATCTTGTGGACGTAGCCCCAAGGTGGGGGTGAACCACGTAAATCTATGTGTTATGCTCTGGGATTTGGTTCAATGTGTTTATCTTTGCTTATGCTATGTGCTTTGATATATCCACTTATGCTCTGTGCTTCTTAGATATATATGATTGTTATATTTGATGTGTATGAGGATTCTTAGTGTTGATCTACTGGATCTGATTTGGGTTACTATGGTTAGGTGTTGAATTACTGTAAATTTGAGTATTCACCACGAAGCTCTGTGTTGTCTACGAAGTATAATAAGGGTTGAATATTGATGAATGATCGATGCTAAGTTCTCTGTAAATGATATAATCACAGATCTGTGTCCCAACAGAGGTTGCATACACCTGAGTCTTTCAACCACCCCTGTCTCTACCTCGGGTGAGACTTCATCTGCTTCGCAGTTGTTGCTGAAAGGGCCGGAAGTTAGGGATTTGTTGGTGCGCTCTTGAGCGTTGAACCCTGCATTTTCCCCTATGCCAACAAATGGTTCCGTTGTCAGGACCTGAAACTGTGATTGCCAGGAAATGAGGAAGAAGAAACGGTGTGCAAAAGAAAGCTCTGTAGATCTATTTCCCTAGTGCACATCTTTTTACTCGAACTGTGAAGCTTTGTGCCAGGAATAAGATTAGATCTGAAGAGAGAAATATCAGATCTGAAGAAAAGAAGCGAGACATGAATTCTCTATGCTCTAAGAAAAGTAAAAGTGGAAATTTCTGAAAGAAAGAGGTAAGATCTGTAGAAAAGAGGTAAGATCTGTAAGTTTTGTGCTCTAATAAAGGTAAGAATAGTTAAAAGTTTTTAGATCTCGAAGCTTTGTGCTCTACAAAAGTAAAATAAGTGAAATTTTTTGTTTCTAGAGTATGGATCTAGGTATGTTTGATAGATTCTATCGTAGCTTGAAAACTAGGGCATTAATAGATGAAAGAAAGTTTGATATGAATAGATCTGATAAGAATAATGATAGATATGTTATACCTATGCATAGAAAGAATGTTTGGACTAACAAATGGATGCAGGATCCTAGAAAGAATTGTTTGCAGGCTAGCTACCATGATCCTGGTGCGCATTACAGAAGAAGTTGGGGATCATTTAAGAGAAAGAGAGGATTGACCCTATGTTACAGTTGCAGAAAATCAGTCCATCTAGCTAAGAAATTCCCTCGTGGAAAACCCAATTGTCTATGTTGCAAAGATTTGGACCATGAAGTATTGGATTTCCCTAGAATGATTTATAATCTTGAAAGAATGAATCTGCATGAAGAAAACCCTAAGACAGCCCCATAAATAGCAGAACCCCAGAAAGAATCAGAAAAATTATTAATACAGATGAAGGAAACTATGAATGGGCATAAAGACGTCAGTTTATCAGAAATTTTCAAAGAAAAAGAGAAAATAAAAGTAAGAATAGGAGACTTTGACATAGACTGTGTTTTGGATGAGGAAACACAGGTGAATATTATGATAGAAAGAACTTGGGAAATCCTGGGAAAACCTGCTATGATTTCTTCATTAGGAGGAATAAGCTTGTTTAAAGGAAAATTGGTAACCCTATGTAGAAAGATTACCCAAATATCTCTGAGCATCAATGGAACGTCGGTAGAGGAAGAATTTGAAGTTATCAAGTTTATTGAGAAACCCACCCCATTTTTGGCTTTGTTAGAAAAAACCTGGATTGAGAAAGACCAGATCCGAAGAAATGAAGAAAAGGAAACCCTAGAAAAGAAGAAGCAAGACCTAATAGATTTTATGACTAGAAAGATCGCCTACTTGATGGAAGAATAGGGTAACATATCGAAGCTATTTTAGACCAGGGACTTGGATGTTGAAGTTGTAAGAACACTAGAAGAATCACAGAGGACTGAAATGAATGTTCCATACGATGAAGAAGTATTTCCCTTGAATCCGAAGAACGAATATCTACAGCGTGAAGTGACTATGTCTGAAGAGGATAAGAATCAAAATGGGAAAAGGATCACCGAGAAGAAGCTCAGTGGGAAGAAAGATAGAAATCTAAGTAAGAAGAAAGCCCAGATCGAAATACTACAGAAGGTTCCAGAGGGAGCCCCACAGAAGGAAACATTGCAGCATTTGAGCTTCGTCAAGATAATAGAACAACAACATAGGGCACTTCGTCATGGTGAAGCAATATAGATGTTGGAAGCCGATATAACCATTCAAATGCTACTCCGAATGGATCGATGGATCACTAACAGACCATTAGACCGCACCATAATGGATAGAACAAGAGTTAATGAAGATTCATACCCGTTGCAAGCAAACCATTACTAAAATTCCTATATATCCCGTTGCGCCATGACCGAAGAACACTTTCGCCAATTGAGAATTTTGACCTTGTAGCCTTGTTTAAGATTGTCCAATGATCCTTACGAACTTACCTTCTACCCTATTACAGTACCTACACTACTTTGAGAACCCAAGATATTGATCCTGAGTGTATATGTCTGATGAATTTAGCGCAACTAAAGAATATGTAAGAGAGGTACTTGCTAGCCTCAAAGCTGAGAGAGTCATGTCAGAGAGAGGATTGTCTACAGGTTTTTAGGCATCATCGATGAGAGGAGTGCAAGCCTCCCCATCGACTGCTCGAGAAAGAAAATCTTGAGCTGATGCAGAAAGAAGAACCAAACATATAGACGATCTGGCCAACGCAAATTTGGTTCCATCCATCCTACCTGCTTACATACCACCTCTAAGCGGTGTTATCAATAGAGACAGTGTGCCTAGAGAATTGGAGTACACTCTAGTCACCGCGTGCCTGCCAAAAGGGGTACGCGCAGTTCATGTAGATCAAGACAAGGTTGAAACAATGAATTTTAGTGACTTCAACCTGGTTGACCAGAAGGTTTATGGCATGATCGCTCCTTGTAAATATCTGATGAAGACAAAGGGAAATAATTCAAAGATCATCTCTCAGCAATGGATGATGGACCTCGCGTAGTCCACTCTCCTCAACATTATGAAGATACCACACTTCGACAGACACCAAGAGGTGAATTCTTGTGTGAAGCTGCTACTGGCAAGTTACCATGGAGGATATTTATGGTTGAACCATTGCATAACAGTTGATCCAACACTGATCACCTGGATCACCGGGCTTAGCATGCAAGGCCCTGATCCCCATGATTACTACCCTGGAAAGACCGCGGATCGCGCTCTTTCTCAGAAGATCAAAGAATCTTATGGTGATGTTGAGAAGGACACGTGATGCTATAAGGTAGATTCTATTGAAAGTGGCACAGTGCGCCTCGCCAGTCAATTGATCATAGGGAAGTTGGTACACAAGAATTGACCCATGCAAGTATCCGACTTTGTAGTCGACCTCTCAGGGAAGTGCGCAGAGGGACTACAGATGAACTAGGTGACATACCTGGTGAATCAACTAGAGATTGAATGCAGAGAAGCCTAGGATTAGGGGCATGAATTCCATTTTAGCTGGCTCTTAATACTTCTAGATTTCGTTGCATGGTAGCTACCAGAAGGTGCAACCTTCTCAGACATCGACCCCTTCAAACCATTGGCTGCGAAGTTTAGTACATTGTGGTACTCGAACCATATGAACAAGCAGTGGCAGTCAAATGTCGTTTTCCATACCTACTACACCTAGTTTAATCTCACCATCCAGTCTGAGTTGCGTATGACCCCAAATACTTTACATAGGTTTAGACCCTTGATGAATTTCAACGCAGACCGCCATTTCATATTTATTATAGCACGTGTTGATGAGCACAAGGAACAACTTGAATCTTATTATAAGCTGACAGAAGATGACCTAGAGGAGATCACCTAGGAATGGTTGACATACCTCCTTATTTCAGCAAACCCCACGGAAATGTTCAACATCGACAGCCTAGAAGTTGCACAGAATACACCTGGGCCCAGTAAGACAAAGAAAACAAAGAAGACAAATAAGGATGAGGAAATCCAAGATGTAGACAACATATCTGTAAGAACCGCATCCATTACACTAGAGCAAGGAGGTAATGGAGAATACTTAGAGGAAGTCGAACAGAGGCCAGGAGACGAAGTAGAGATCATAAATAAAAGGAAGGGTTTGCCTATAGAACCTTCCTCCCGAAAGAAATCAAAATCACCTGTGACTAAGTTGAAGACCACGCTCACTCCAGATGACTTCAGTTTTCTCATTGCAACTATGAATGAAGTCATATAAGAGATAATAGAAAAGCAGGAAGCTAAGAAAGAGACAATTTACAACAGAATCGAGATTGATCTCCAAGGAGTAAAATAAGTTCTCTAGTCTAGTCGCCCAGTCTCCTCTGCGGCCCTGCCAGAAGGAACAATAAAAGAGGGCGATAAACCAGTTCAACTCCGCAAGATTGTTGACACATTCGAATTATTCCTTCAAGAGGCACAAGAAGAAACAATGCGGGCCACCCAGGCCTTAAAGCAAGCACAGGAGGAAATCATTGAGAGACACCGAGCTGCACAACAAGAGAAGGACACTATCCAAGCGAAATTTGAAGAAGACAGAGAGAAGATTCAAAAAGAGAATGAGCAGCTGCTCACAAAGAAGATTGGTATTGATGAAGCAGTCAACAGATCATTTCACTCAGTGACCGACTTAGAATAGAAGGAAAAAGAACCCATAGAACGCCAAGTGATGAAGCTTGTTGAAGTTATTCAACAACTTCAACAAAGAGTCGTGGACTTAGAGCTTCAGACCATATCACAGAACCCACAAGAAGTGCGCGACCAACGAGAAATAACTTCCCAAAGCACCGTAGAAAGGATTAAAGCACTCACTGAGGAATGCAAATAGTTAACTAGCAGAAGTGTGCAGATCTACGAGAACCTAACCAAGAACCCAGAATTGCATAAATTGGAGTCGCAACTCCAAGAGGCGAAGTACAAAGCCAGAAATCTACAGTTGCAGTTGAAGGCCCTATCACCCGTAGAGAGAATGAAGAGGTTTCTAGAGCAATGCATAACCCAACAACAGATTCATACGCTTCAGAGTAATGTAATGGAAGTCTCTCAATGACTTCAACCAGTGCAAGAAAAGGCATGCCAACTGTTCACTAAAGTTGAAAGCCAAGGAGTAGAACTTGAATAGGTTCTGAATACAACATAATAGCGCCTAGAAGGGCCAGTGAATGAGGCACTCATCCAGGAGTTCACCGAGTAAGAGGCAGTAGCAATGTGGAAGGTCGAAGCAGTTCAAGCCAAGATCAAGGAATTCTAAGCAGAATTGGTCAGACCTGAGTGACTCGAGACGAGTCATAGGTGAGTGTTGGGGGCCTATTGTCCCTTGACCAAGTTTTGAAGAATACTTAGTCATATTTGACCATTTTTGGGACTTCAATAGCCTGTCGAAGACAAAGCGCAAAGAGAAGCAGAAATTATGAAAGATAGACCTTTTTTTTGGGTCCTTTTTGGGTTTTTGGGTTAATGTAATGGGAAAGGGATGTCGGCCTATGGGTTTACCCATGCTTAGGCCCACTTTTGTAATGTATAAATAGAAGGATAGGCAATGTAAGAAGTAGTATATGTGATTTCTTAGTGCAATTGGCAGTGCATCTATGTGATGTTGAATAAGTTCTCTTTGCGAACTGTGTAAGGCTTGCAAGGCTAAGTGCAAGTTACTGTGAGGTTGCTATAGAAAGCTAAGTGTTGTAATGCAAGGAAGAAGGATATAGCGAGCTGCGCAGATATTCTTTCCTATGAAAAGAAGTGTTTTGGAGGCTTTGTGCTTGTAATAGATTGAAGACGATAATAAAGAAGAAGATCTTGTGGACGTAGCCCCAGGGTGGGGGTGAACCACATAAATCTGTGTGTTATGCTCTGTGATTTGGTTCAATGTGTTTATATTTACTTATGCTATGCTCTTTGATATATCCACTTATGCTCTGTGCTTCTTAGATATATATGATTGTTAGATCTTATGTGTATGAGGATTCTTAGTGCTGATCTACTGGAACTGATCTGGCTTACTATGGTTAAGTGTTGAATTACTGTAAATCTGATTATTCACCATGAAGCTCTCTGCTATATGCGAAGTATAATAAGGGTTGAATATTGATGAATGATCGATGTTAAGTTCTCTGTAAATGATATAATCATAGATCTATGTCCCAGATAAGGTTGCAGACACCTGATTCTTTCAACCACCCCTGCCTCTACCTCGGGTAAGACTTCATCTGCTTCGCAGGTGTTGCCGAAAGGGCCTGTAGTTAGGGCTTTGTTTGTGTGCTCTTGAGCATTGAACCCTGATTCTTCCCCTGTGACAAAAAGAAATACACAATGGATCTACATCTCAAAATAATATGAAGATATGCAAGTACAATATAATATACATCTTCAAGAAGCATCAATGCCTGTGACTAGAGATGAGGACTTCATAGCTCGAGCAACAACTTCAAGATCTTCAAAATTCAGGTAGGAGTATTGTTAGCATCGGAAGTCACCCCTGGATTGTCGCAGGAGCAGAGCCCAACGCCCATCAGTTTATGTCACGATTTTTTTATAAGAGGGGTGATCAAATGGAAGCTAACTCAAAACAACATTGTTCTAACTCCGAAACTAGGTCAGGTATGCATGAGCGGGTGAGGTCTTAATCAAAATCCAAACAGTGAGTCGTGGTGAGGGTGAGCAGAGGGAAGACTTGTATCAGAAACATGCAAGGGCCTGTCATAAACATCTGGTTTCTAACAGACTGTAGGAGAAGGCATCTAAATGCAATATCTTCTTACATTCAAACACAAAAAACCAGAGAATACAATAATGCAACAATAAATCCTTTATCATAACATAATTGCAATAATTCGCACGAATCAGTCGTTCATGAACTCTCTCAGCATGAGATGAAAATTTAGATGGAGTAAGAAAGACTGTTTGTTATAAAATAAGAAATCTCACATACAGATGCATGACCAGAAAGATAGAATGTCTACTAAAACTTTACAGTTGAGAGCTTCGCTCTACCATCGATCCTTACAAAAATGGCGAAAACGCCTAGATATACTCAAAACAAATCACAACAATGAAAACGAGACACTGCAATTAAAACATTTCGTTTGCATGTCTTCCGATAGTTTGCACATGCAGACTCTGGACGATCGTGCGCCTATGATAGATGCCATCAGATTTCAGACTATCCTTCTATAGGTGAGTCGACATCAATTAGTCCTTTGTCAGACCTTCCTCTTTATGGTGGAGATGATGCTCAACCACCAACAACAACCGCCATAACTGTATTCTTGGCTCTAGGGACATCCTCGGTCAACTCTGCCTTCTGGGACGTGGAGGTCTCCTAATGGTGCCACCTGGATCAACCGAACGGTCTTTCTTTGGACGCTACTTCGCTGGACTGTTGTGAGGGATCCCTATGGCAGATGTGGACGAGGGTGTGACGGGGGTTAAAGGCATGAACACTATGGAGGTGATGGAGGAGAAATGGGAGCTATGAAATCAGCTGAGGAATGCCACGCAGTCTAAATAAGAAAGAGGAGGAGGGAGCATGGAGTGTGGAAGTACAGGAGGAGGTGACTAGGAATGCGAGGGACACATGGAAGAAGATGAGAGGACAACGAACTGGGGAGGTTCCATGTGGATGGAGAGAGGGAAGTTGTATAGATGAGAAGGGAAAAGGGAGGCGGTAAGTGGAAAAGAGGTGGCAACGGGGAGGATGATACCAAAGGTGACACGTCAGGCAAGGGGCCCCACAATAATAACACATCAATTCCAGAACCCCCCCTGATTAAAGGAAGAAAGGCAAGGGGGGTCCAGAATGAAGCCTCATCTGTTGATTTAGGTGCCCTGATCCTGGCCATTAGAGAGTTGCGCGCTCAATTCCGGAGCCCGCCCCATCCGCTTAAAGGAAGAATGGCGGGGGGCCTCCAGAATTAACTCCTGACCGTAGATCTGAGTGCACAGATCCTGGCCGCCCAGATCCATGCCCCCTTTAAGTCCAATGCACCCGAGTTTCATCGATGGATGGACGGCTAAGATGACTTCGACGCTTTCGCTAGGAAAATCCTGAAAGTCCCCACCTGTGGCTCAGATCTGCGCCACGTGTCCTTCAAATGAATGACTGAGATGAATTTGTCATTAAAAGGGGGCTACCTCCATTCTCGGGCTCGCTTAACGTGACCTGGCGCTAGGACCGTGGGCTTGGATTTGAAGGGTGCTTATCAACATTTCGGGGTTCAGGGTTTCGAGATGTAAATTGATGAGGAGCTCTTACCCCTCGAATCCCCGAATGCTGACATGACATGATCGCGCACCACGTGTCCTTTTGGATGGATGGCCAAGATCCTTCATGAATGTATATAGACGCTACCTATCGCGCTAATCCCGATGCAACACCGCTAACCGTGATTTCCCGCCGACCGTCGATCTACTCCTATGGATGAATCTGGGCCTTTGACAACATAATTTCAGCCGCTCACTTGATTTTTATCCTGAAATGGGGCTTTACGTGCTACGCTTGGGCGTTCTTCATGCAACCTACAGATCTGGATGCTCTCAAGCCCAAGACAAGAATTGTCGCTAACATTAGGCTCCATGGGGGATAGAGTCATCCCTGTGATGCTCTAAGAACTCATTATGTAGCTTTAGTGCCTTGCTGTTGGGCTATGGAGTCAGGCTCAAAACATCTCGCTGCTGAAAATACAGGCTGAAAAATAAAAGCAACAAAATAAAGATACATGCTCAAAGGAGCTTATTTATATACAATCCTAAACTAATAAAACACTTTACATGGGGCTCGGTGAAAGCATACTTCCACCATAGCCAATCAAGTAACTTCCTGAAGGGAAGCTCTTTCTTTCTGTCGATGATCACCAGCAGATGGTGTAACCGTGAAAGCAGAACGGCTACACTCTTCAACTTCTCCTTACTGGCTAAAGTTGATATGGAATAGGGTGGCTCCAAGGCATAAAGGACATGCCACTCCATGTACTTGCTGATAGGATCATAGAATGAGTGGCAAACCCTGTGAAAAGGGGAGCAGCAGGCCTGCTCTACTCCACAACTACTCCTACTGGGATGAACTTCATGAGTCTGCATAGGTGAATGGGTGGGCTCCGGGCAGGAAGTCAACTGTTCCACTGGTTCTTTCTGCTCTTCTTCTTAGCTCTCCCCCAGGTCTGATTCATATTCATCATAAATAGGGACCATGGGGTGGTTTTGCTTGCTGAATGGCTCTTCAGTATCTTTATAGTGATCAAATGCAGGATAAGCTTGTTGCTCATCATCACTATAATATACATCAAAAAGGGGTTGTCCTTTATTGATATGATCCTTCTCCAAAACAGTGATCCCGTAAAGAATTTCCATTTTAGGGATAGTGGGACCTGCTGGTTCTGACTTCTCATACATAATATTTTTCTCTTTAATCCCAGGTAAATATATATCGTGAGAAACCCCCTGGAGGAAAAGAGAAGAATCCTCTTCCACAACTAACACCTCTTTTAAAAAGAGAGGGTCTTCGTCATCATGAGCAGAGATGCTAGGAACATCTGCCTCAACCCGATATCCAGGTGAGTCATCTACCATGGACCACATTTTCTCTATAAACTCACAATTTCCACAAGAGGCATGTTGATCGTTATGAACATCTAAAAGAATAGAGGCATCTGATATGATGTCAGATTCTTCCGTTCTAGGGCTAACACAATTAATATCATTCAACACCTCTATATTTTCCTGGAAAATTCTTTCCTCCACAGTAAAAGATTCATCATGGACATGGTCTTCAGGGCCAGCGGAGGCTTCATGAAGTGAAGAAAACTCCTCACAACAATTTTCATACAAACAATTAGCTAGAAAATAATCTTTACAAAATGAATTGAAATCTGTATGAAAACCTGTTAAAGAGAGGATGCTTGCAGCGGGAAGAGACTGACACCATTCAAGAGAAGCTCCCTTCAACGAATACCTGAAGAGATTAATCGGGACATCTTCATGAATGATATTAAGTCGATGAATAACCTCATGAAAGTCCAGTAAATGCTCAGCTGGTACCTCCAAAATTGTTGCGTGAAATTCAGGGAGGAAATTTTCCCATTGGTATCTATCAGGAAGTGCATTAAGAAAACCAACTATCTGAGAAAAGTCACAGAAAGAAAACCTTTGAGCTAAGATTTTCTCCATATCAAACCAGTGGAGTCTCCAATCGATCCTCGAATCATGGAGTCGCCAGGTGAAATATTCACAGCTTTGAATATTCCTGGTCCTTGTTCACCATCAAAGGCTAGATCTTACGTTGTTCTTACCCCAGGAAACTTCTCAGGCTGAGAAAGCAGCTGCTAAAACCTTCTCGAGAAACCTCCTCTGGGTCAGCTTTCAGGTGTGCCAACAGTAGCCACAGCTGAAACAATGAAGTGGAAACAATGGAGTCGCCATAGTGGAGTCACCAGGTGCATAGTAGCAATATTGATAAGTCTGATATCTGATGCACCTTCAGAATCAGTTAATCGTTGTCGTTCAATCCCAGGGAAAATCTTCAACTTCGTCCCTGGAAACGGCGCCAAAAATGTTAGCGTCGGAACTCACCCCTGGATTGCCACAGGAGCAGAGCACGACGCCCATCATTTTATGTCATGATTTGTTTATAAGAGGGGTGATCAAATGGAAGCTAACTCAAAACAACATTGTTCTAACTCCAAAACTAGGTCAGGTATGCATGAGTGGGTGAGGTCTTAATCAAACTCCAGACAGTGAGTCTTAGTGAGGGTGAGTAGAGGGAAGGCTTGTATCAGAAAGATGCAAGGGTCTGTCGTAAACATCTTGTTTCTAACAGACTGTAGGAGAAGGCATATACACGTAATATCTTCTTACATTCAAATGCAAAAAACCAGAGAATACAATAATGCAACAATAAATCCTTTATCATAACATAATTTCAATAATTCGCACGAATCAGTCTTTCACGAAATCTCTCAGCATGAGATGAAAATTTAGATGGAGTAAGAAAGACTGTCTGTTATAAAATAAGAAATCTCACATACAGATGCATGATTAGAAAGCTAGAATGTCTACTAAAACTTTACAGTCGGGAGCTTCGCTCTACCATCGATCCTTACAAAAATGGAAAAAATGCCTACATATACTCAAAACAAAACACAGCAGTGAAAACGAGACACTGCAATTAAAACATTGCATCTGCATGTCTTCCGACAGTCTACGCATGAAGACTCTGGACGATCGTGCGCCTATGACAGACACCATCAGATTTCAGACTGTCCTTCTATAGGTGAGTTGACGTCAATTAGTCCTTTGCCGGACCTTCCTCTTTATGGCGGAGATGACGCTCAACCACCAACAACAACCGCCATAACTGCATTCTTGGGACTAGGGACGTCCTCGGTCAACTCTGCCTTCTAGGACGTGGAGGTCTCCTAATGGTGCCACCTAGATCAGCCGAACGGTCTTTCTTTGGATGCTACTTCGCTGGACTGCTGCGAGGGATCCCTATGGTGGATGTGGACGAGGGTCTGACGGGGGTTAAAGGCGTGAACACTGTGGAGGTGATGGAGGAGAAATGGGAGTTGTGACATCAGTTGAGGAATGCCATGCAGTCTGAATAAGACAGAGGAGGAGGGAGAATGGAGTGTGGGAGTATAGGAGGAGGTGACTGGGAATGCGAGGGACACATGGCAGGAGACGAGAGGACGACGAGATGGGGAGGTTCCATGTGGATGGAGAGAGGGAAGTTGTATAGATGACAGGGGAAGAGGGAGGCGGTAAGCGGAAAACAGGTGGCAACGGGGAGGACGATACCAAAGGTGACACGTCAGGCAAGGGGCCCCAAAATAATAACACATCAATTACGGACCCCCCCCCCGATTAAAGGAAGAAAGGCAAGGGGGGTCCGGAATGAAGCCTCAGCCGTTGATTTAGGCGCCCCGATCCTGGCCGTTAGAGAGTTGCGTGCTCAACTCTGGACCCCCCCCCCTCCGCTTAAAGGTAGAATGGCGAGGGGCCTCCGAAATTCGCTCCTAACCGTAGATATGAGCATGCAGATCCTGGCCGCCCAGATCCATGCCCCCTTTAAGTCCAATGTACCAGAGTTTCATCGATGGATGGAGGACTAAGATGACTTCGATGCTTTCGCTAGGAAAACCCCGAAAGGCCCCACCTGTGGCTCAGATCTGTGTTGCGTGCCCTTCAGATGAACGATCGAGATGACTTTGTCATTAAAAGGGGGATACCTCCATTCCCGGGCTCACGTAACGTGACCTGGCGCTAGAACCATGGGCTCGGCTTTGAAGGGCGCTTATCATCATTTTGAGGTTCAGGGTTTCAAGATGTAAAGTGACGAGGAGATCTTACCCCTCGAATCCCTGAATGCCGACATGAAATGATCGCGCACCATGTGTCCTTTTGGATGGACGGCTGAGATCCTTCATGAATGTATATAGATGCTACCTATTGCGCTAATCCCGATGCAACTCCGCTAACCGCGATTTCCTGCCGACCGTCGATCTGCTCCTATGGGTGAATCTGGGTCGTTGACAACATAATTTCACCTGCTCACTTGATTTTTAGCCTAAAATGGGGCTTTACGTACTACGCTTGGGTGTTCTTCATGCAACCTATAGACCTGGATGCTCTCAAGCCCAAGACAAGAATTTTCGCTAACAAGTACAATAAGAGTGTAAGAACCACTACCCTGATGTCTTCGACATGTTGTCAAGGAAATACTGGAGAATATTAATCATTAGGCACATAACTTCATTGATTTTGAATCCAAACTTGATTGGATTCTCGGGACGGATGACTCATGAAAGTCAAGATATATACTATAGAATGGGATAATCAGGTTGGATAAAAATTCCCTTGGACAAAATCATGATGAAATGATGAGACTTGGGAAACATAATATTGACATAAGTCTGTGATAAAGAAGGTATCGTAAAATCTCCATATGTTTGGAGGAGTAACCAAATGAAGGAGGACACAGCTCTATGTAATGACAAAAGATTCCTAAGGTCATACTTAGATCCCCAATGCTTGGAGAAAAAACAAAAGGATGTTCTTTGTCCAAGGGAGACTATCTTGTTGTTGATAAAAGATAATGTATATCACATCCCCTCTTTTTGGAATATTTGATTTTTTTGTCTTTTTCAAATTTTTAACGAGCTTTAAAAGGAATAAAAGAATGCTACGTTACAAAGGAGGAACGAGTATCATAGTCAAGAAAACTATTTCCAAGCACATGGAACATAGTGATGCTCGGTGCAAAGAGACATGTGCAAGATAAGGACACTCGGGAAAATTCCTCAATGGGTCAAGGTGTCAGATCGCAAGGGAAAAAGTGTTGCAAGGCTTTCATTTAAGGAATGCTCTGAAGGTTAATTTAATAGAAACATGAAGCTGACATTAGGCCAAAGATGCAAGGATGAGACATGATATGCGATTAGGCATGAAATAACAAGACTCCTTCCGTGTTGAGTTTTACGAGCCTAGAGAAGGTAATCTCGATGGTTTTTCATGTTTAGAGAGTCTGAAAAACACTAAAATAAGACTCCAGAGTGTTCATTTTTCGTAATTATTCCTGTCGGTTCAAAAAAGGGTTAAACTTATAATGAAAGGACATCTATTCAAAACCATTTTAACAAGTGTGACAGAAAGAAGATCACTCAACTATATTTTCAATTTTAAGGAGTCTCAAAAGAGCTTAACTATGGACTCACAAACTTTCTCTAAGTTTAGTCTCCTTAGCATGAAAAAGTATAAAATATAACTTAGGAGAACTCTCCCAGAGAGACATGTCTCCTGAGGTGTGCCTTTTTTCTGGATAATCTATTGGTCGAAAAAGGGTTAAACCTATGCCAAATAGATATTCTTTCTGGACCAATTAACGAGTGTGAAAGGAACAAGGTCACTCGACGATATTTTCATATTTAGGGAGTATGAAAAGAGCTTAACTATGGACTCTGGGGGGGTTCCTTTTTCATAGATAATCTCCAAGGCACAAAAAATAGATAAACCAAAACCAAGGAGAATGGCCCTTTTTCGAAGTTTAGTCCCTCAGGCCCAAAAAAAGGTTAAACTTACGCCTGAGAATACTCACCTATTGAACCAAAGATCCTAGGGAATACCTTTATTTGTAAATTAACCATCTAGACCGAAAAAGGGATAAAATATCACTGGACATATGTTCCTTCAAATTTTAGTTTGACGAGGGTGAAGGGAGACAAGATCGCTTGGCCATATTTTCAATTTTAGAGAGTCTAAAAAGGGCTTAGAGAAGACTCTAGGGGGGCCTCTTTTCTTAAGTAACCTGTGTTATCACATATAGTTGTCAAGGGAAGTAGGTTGTCCAAGTCCATGGTCTGCTTAGGAAACGTTGAAGCACAACATTCAGAACAATCCATTTCGGTCTTGAAACACAAGCAAGCACAGAGGCTCGATTTCAGAATAGTTCTGATTAGCGGCTCTCGGGCGATCGAGATTTAAAATTAGCTCAAGGATTAAGGACTAGACATAGGAGCCGAAGTCCCGAAGAGAATCTTAGACATTGAAGGATACGTACATGCTTCAACAGATTTCACACTTCATAATATTTACTTCGGAGGATTGCGTGAGAAAGAAGAAGAAAACTCTCGAAGCCCGAACTCCTGAAGTAAATCTTGGCCGTCCAAATATAGAGGACACGTGGAGGTAGATCCCTCACTTTGGAAGATTTACTTTAGAGGATTGTAAGAGTTGTGCATTGAAAATTACTGAAGAGTTGAAGCCCGAACTCCCGAAATATATCTCGACCATCCAAATCAAGAGGACACACATCGCCAGATCTCACACTTCAGAAATTCAGCACTTCGGAGGACTGTAAGAGCTATGCATTGAAAAGACCCGAAGCCTGAAATCCCAAAGTAATTGTGAGTCATTGATATTCACAGCATGAAGCAGAGTCCATCCAAGAGCGGTGCATGGAAACAAAAGTGGGGCTTTCCCAGATCGTATATCGCGATCAGATCAACGGATCGCGTGTATTAGACATGTCAAAATTGCGCAAGGATTAGTGGCTAGGCAGAAGCCCCAGAGTTGCATATCAAGTGTCATGCGTCGTTCTCCATCAGATAGTCAATATTTACTTCGGGAATCTAGACTTCAGGAGTTTTATCTCCTCCCCTCTCACTTTCATCTGTATCGTTTTCTCTCAAAATCCAAAGACCATTTCCATGTGTCCATCCAAATCTAACGATGGTATTTTTCTTCGGGACTCTGGGCTTCAGGATTTTCAGCCTCCTCACTCCCGTTTTCATTTAGAATGTTTTCTCCTGGATTTAATAGATCCCTGCCGCATGTCCTCCCCATATCGACGATCATCGTTCACTTCCGAGCTCTAGCTCTACATGCATATCGCCCCCAAGTTCTAAAGTGACAAAGTACATGGCAGTCATTAGTTCAGATATGTGGCACTCTTGTCAGTCATGACACCTAGAATTCATATGGCGATGAAACGTGGCACCCAGTCTAGGCACATTTAGGCATATCATCCGTTTGTTTCCAAGTGACATGTGTCACCTCTCTTTTCATGACACGTCATTGTAGTCACGTTAGACCACCACGTCAGATCATCCTCCAGAAAGTCTTCTTGTTCAGCGCCAAAGGTAGCACCATCTCCAAGCATGGTTAGAATGACCCTAAAGTTGGTAGGAGGATAAACTTCAACGATGGCTCTAAATTTAGTAGGTGTTCCCAGATCACAAATCGAGATCATATCAACAACCATGTTTCATTGCAGGGATGAAACATGCTCAAATGATCAAATTATTAAGCGGTCCTTCAATTGAAACCATGGTATAGAGAAAGAGATATGTGGCGGAAGGTGGTGGATTGCAGGCTCAAAAGGAGTGTGAATCCAAACCTCCTTTGATGGCCCTGAATTCACGTGCTAATATAGCATCAAATCCAAAAGAAGCATGTGGCATCCCTTTAGGCATTAAGCCTCATCCTAGTCCCAATGAAGGATCATTTAATGAAAAAGGAGTGGTGGTTGGAACCTCGACTCACTCCATAAATAGAAGGCATGGAGGGTCTGTCCATGGAGACAGAGCTGTCAGCCCGAGGTACAATGGTGGATGATTTTTCCTACAGGCCCATGCTAAGCTGAATTTGTGTCTGACATGAGCATAGACGCACAGTCTAATAGAAGAAGGCATAGATGAAAGGATTTGAATGCAATGGCCAGATCACACTTCTGGTAGTCGTGGATTGATCTGAGTATAAATCGATCATTTCAATATTTTGTCAAGGTCATCGGATGGTTGAGTAGAGCTCCCTACTGTGTAATTTTGATGCCAGAATTGTTCTTTGGTTATGTATCAATGTTGAGACTTTCGCATTAATAGAAGTCATCTTCTTTCATCTCTTTGTTTAAAAGATTTTGAAACACTCGGGCAAGGAGGATCTAGTCGAGGGTTGTGGTTATATTATAATGTAGGTTTGATTACAGTATTGTTGTGACCAGTTTTAGTTAGCTTCTTTTTTATCTTATTTCCCCTTGAAAGGCTCAGGCATGGAGGATCCAGTCGAGTTGTTGTAGTTGCATGGTAATGTAGGTTTGATTATTATGTTGTTGTGAAACATTTGAGTGTCTGAAACTTGAGTTCAAGAGTGCTTTTGGGCCTGAGCTTTTCTTCACCCAGCTTCTTGAAAGTTGGGTGATCATAGCAGTCTTGTTCACCTCTCTCACCAAGTCTTCCTTCTGATCACACTTAAACTCAAATCATTGACTGAATTTAATGAGGACCTCACTTCCCTGTGCATTGCTTGTCCAATTTATGTGTTAAAGTCATTCTTGTACTAAGTTTCGTCCATTTGACCTCCACTCACAAAACCAACATCCCCCAAACATTCTAATGGGTACTGGGATTATCCTCTTGAAATCTGAGGGTGACTCTCAGTGCTAACATTCTTGGAACCATTTCCGGGGAACGAATTGAAGACATTTCCCTAGGATTGAACAAAAAATAAATTTTGATTCTAAAGGTGCATTAGAAATCGATAACTTGAAGATTGCAACTTGCACCTGATGACTCCAATGTTTCAGTTGTGTCTCCCAAAGGAAGACACATGAGGTATACTCCACATATACCTTTGGAAAACACCTTAATCTGACCCGGATAAGATTATCAAGAAAGGAAATATTTCTCAAGAAGGATTTTAGTTGTTGTTCCATATTGAAAAACTCCCTAGGAAGAACGACATTGCAAAGTTCCATTTTTAGATGGTGAACTAAAGATGGACACATTATTCTGACTGCTCATATTTCACCATGGTGACTCCACTGGTTTGAAATGGAAAATATTTTATCTCAGAGGTATTCTTTCTGTGATTTTTCAAGGATAGTTGGTTTCCCTAATCCAGATCCTAGTAGAGATGAATGGGAATGTAGCCTTCCTAAATTTCGAGAAGAAGAGTGGGAGGAACCAACTGAACACTTGCTGAATTTTCATTATTTTATTCATCAACTTCATATCATGCATGAGGATGTTTAGATTAATCTTTTCGGGTTTTCATTAGAGGGGATTGCTTGCAATTGGTGTAGATCTCTTCCAGTTGCAAGTATAAGCTCTTTGATAGGCTTTCATACAACTTTTAATTCATTTTGCAAAGAGTATTTTCTAGCCGAGCATCTTTTTGAGGGATGTTGTGATGATTTTTATTTGCTCGATAAAGATTCTTCTAGTCATGAAAACTAGATTTGTGATGAAGCATCTATTGTGGAAGAAATAATTTTCCATGAAGATCATGAGGTGTTGAATGATATTCATTATGATAGAAATAACATAGAAATGTCTGACATCGCATCAGATGTATCTGTTGTTTTAAATGTTCATGAATATCAAAATCTCTCTTTTGAATATTCTGATGACGAAGATCAAGTGCATTCAACAATAGATATTTATCCTGACTGTGATATATGATAAGCTAGTTAAAAGAACTAGGGAAGAGTTCTCTCAGTTTTTTCCTAGATTTTCAGATTTGAAGGAAGAAGTTGTTTGCTTCTCTTATGGACAGAATGCAGAGGATATTTCTGTTCTTGAAACAAATGTTTTTGGAATCCCTTCTTATGATGAAGAAGTTGTTTCAAATGTTGACCAGGAACAACCATTTTTTGATGAATATCCCAGCGAAGATGACGAAGAGCAGAGTTTTTTTATGGATTCTTTGGAACCTCGTATCATGGTTCCTTTATATGATGATTATGAATCTGATCCTTGGGAGGGCCATGGAAGAGAAAATGAAGAGATAATTGTGCATCTTATCTCATGTCCCACACTTGTAAATGAGAAAATATCACCTAGGATTAGCCAACCTGCATCAATACTTTATCTACCTATACACTCTGAGAACACTAAACAACATGCGAAAAATAATGAAATAAAGGAGGTAATTTCTTACTAGTTTAGCGTGCCTTATTGCAAATTTTATAACCCTGTGGAGTTATATATGGAGTTGAGTTTTCAAAAAGCATTGCAGCCTGAAACATTATTCATCTTATCATCATTTGGGGGTATGGTAATTGTTCCAAAACATGTTTTCATTATGATTTCATACTTCCCTTACCTTTTGTGGATCATTTGCAATGAAAAAAATAATTATGTTACCAAACAGTCTGAGTGGCTATGGTGGAAGTTTTCTTTCACCTAACACATTGTAAAAAATCAGTTAGTCTAGGATTGTACATAAATAAGCTCTTCCTGGAGCACATTTGTTTGTTTTCTTTTTGTATGTAGATTAGTGTACATGTAAACTTATTTTCCTCAACAATATGTATTTGAGCTCGACTCCACAACCCAACAACTAAGGAACTAGAAATGCACGGTCTTGGCAGCTTGCGAGGAGCATGTCAGCCTGTGTGGAGTCAAATGTTATCACATATAGTTTTCAAGGGAAGCATTTCATCCAAGTCCATGGTATGCACAAGAAACTTCCAACCGCAACATTCAGAACAATCCATTTTGGGCTTGAAACACAAGAAAGAAGACAAACTCGATTTCCAACAATTGAGATCCCATGAATAGTTCAGATTAGTGGCTCTCGGATGATCAGGATTTCAAAGTAGCACAAGGATTAACGACTAGAAAGAGGAGCTGAAGTCCTAAATTAAATATAATCCATTGAAGGTTGAGGACACGCGTCAACAGATATCACACTTCAGAATATTTACTTCAGAGGATTGCACGAGCAAGAAGAAGAAAACTCCCAAAGCCCGAACTCCCAAAGTAAATCTTGGCCATCCAAATCCAAAGGACACGTGGAGGAGGATACCTCACTCTGGAAGCTTTACTTCAAAGGATTGTAAGAGTTGTGTGTTGAAAATTCCTGAAGAGACGAAGCTCAAACTCCCGAAATAAATCTTGGCCATCCAAATCAAGAGGAAATGCATCGCCAAATATCACACTTCAGGAATTCGACACTTTGGAGGATTGTAAGAGCTATGTATTGAAAAGGCCCGAAGCCCGAACTCCCGAAGTAATTGTGAGTCATTTATCTTTGCAGAAAGAATCAGGTTCCATCCAAGAGTGGTGCGTGGCAACAAAAGTGAGGCTTTACCAAATCGTAGATCGTGATCAGAGCAACGACTCACATGTATTCGACATGTCAAAATTGCATGAGGATTAGTGGCTAGGAAGAAGCCCCAGAGTTGCAGATAAAGATTCGTGCATCCTTCTCCATCAAACGGTCAATATTTACTTCGAGAATCTGGACTTCGGGAGTTTTATCTCCTCCCCTTTTTCTTTCATCCGGAGCGTTTTCTCTCGAAGTCCACAGATCGTTGTCACATGTCCATCCAAATCTAATGGTGGTAGATTGATTTAGGTTTTATAGATTCGGGAGTTTCATCCTGATCACTCCCATTTTCATCTAGAATTGTTTCTCCCAGAGTTCATAGATCACTACTGCGTGTCCTCCCCATATCGACGATCGTCGTTCATTTCAGAGCTCCAGCTCTACATGCATACCGCCCCCAAGCTCTGAAGTGACAAAGTACATGGAAGTCATCATTTCATATATGTGGCACTCTCATATAACGAAATAGATACATGGCAGAAGATGGTGGATTGCGGGCTCAAAAGAGGTGTGAATCCAAACAACCTTTGACAACCCCCCAATCACGTGCTCATATAGCATCAAATCCAAAAGAAACGCGTGGAATCCCCCTAGGCATTAAGCCTCATCCCGATCATGATGAAGGATCAATTAATGAAAAAGGAGTGGTGGTTGGAACCTCGATTCACTCCATAAATAGAAGGTGTGGAGGGCCTATCCATGGAGAGAGAGTTGTCATCCTAAGGTACCACGGTGGACGAGTTTTCCTACAGGCCCATGTTGAGTTGAATTTGCATCTGATAAGAGGATACACACACAATATGAAATAAGAAGGTGCAGATGAAATGCTTTGAATGCAGTGGACATATCACACTCTTGGTAGTTGTGGATTGATCTGAGTATAAATCGATCCGTTCAATATTTTTTTAGGGTGGTTGGATGGTTGAGCATAGCTCCCTACTGTGTAATTTTGATGACATAACTGTTCTCTGGTTATGTATCAAATTTGAGACTTTCACATTAATAGAAGTCAACTTATTTAATCTCTTTGTTTAAACTATGATGAAATACTCGGGCATGGAGGATCTAGTCGAGGGTTGTGGTTCTATTGTAATGTGTGTTTGATTATAGTATTTTTGTGACCAGTTTTAGTTATCTTCTTTGTTATCTTATTTCCCCTTACGTTGAAAGGCTCGGGCATGGAGGATCCATTCGAGTTGTTGTAGTTGCATGGTAATGTAGGTTTGATTATTATGTTGCTGTGACACATTTCAGTGTCTGGAAATTGAGTTCAAGAGTGCTCTTGGTCCTGAGTTTTTCTTCATTGAGCTTCTTGAAAGTCAGGTGATCATAGTAGTCATCAATTCTTCCTTCCGCTCACACTTAAACTCAGATGACTGACTGAAGTTAATGAGGACTTCACTTCCCTCTGCATTGCTTGTCCAGTTTCTGTGTTAAAGTCATTCTTGTACCGAGTTTCATCAATTTGACCTCCACTCACAAAACCAACATCCCCCAAACATTATGATGGGTACTGGGCTTATCCTCTTGAAATCTGAAGGTGAATCTCAGTGATAACAACATGAATGTGACCAAAAATAATAAATGAATTCTCGTTAGATGTTGCTTTCAAAGTCTAAGCAAGCTTGAAAGACAACAAACCATGCTCTTAGAGAGTCCCATGGGTATAGTCCAAAAAAGATGAAGAAGAAGAATGAGGCTTCAACACAAAGTCATGGAAGGACTAAAAGGGAGTTATGTTCCTATGAAGTACTTCGACATGGGCACCAAATGGAAAAAAGGTTCTAACTAGGATTCCCATGGAAGTAATGCTCTACCACATAAAGTACGACACACTTATCAACAAGGAAGGTTAGTGTTGCAATTCAGTGAGGTCGATCCTAAGGTGAAAAGAATGAGGAAACAGATAATGCAAAAATTGCAAGTAGGGAAAAACATAACCTATATGCCAGTTTTGAGGTCAATACTTGTCAGAACAGATCGATATGATGAAAACAATTCAAAGAAAAATGTCTCCAAGATCCTGCATATAAGGCCAATAACACTCATCCAGAATTTAATAGATCCAATATAGATAAAAACTTCGGAAAATAAGAGGTTCTACTGAATAAAAACTTGAAAAAAAAAACCTGGACTGTATAATATGGTACAAGGCACCACACAACCTTATGTCCCATGCATAGTACTAGTTCAAGTAGATCCCGCTGCTAGGCTCTGACCAAGAGTCTCTTCGGTACTCAACCTTGAAATACTCCCAAAATGGAAGAAAGAACAAACCACAGTGTAAGTATTCCCACGGTATAGAAACCGTAGTCATGGATTCAAGGATAGCCTCATCCTAAGGTAATTAATTATCCGATAAATAACATGAATGAGGAGGATCGACAGTCCCAAAGGGTGAAGCAAACTGACCATATTCCATATGACGATGGAGGTTCTGGTTAACGTTGGCAGAGTCTATCAACAAAAAATCACAAGCACGAGGGCTTGAGGATATACAAATAGTGAGATCAGACTCAAAAGGAGACTCAATACCACTTGAACCAAGAGGGGGAAGTAAGCGCTCCCATGCCTCCACTAGATAACAAAACTGATCAATTGCTGAGACCATGTATCGAGAAGGAAAACATGAGTGAACAAGTTCCTTCTTAGGAGTAATTGAACATCGAGGATAAGACACCACATAATTTACCTGTGGCGGTGTAGAGTCTACATGTGTTAATTTTTCAAAATCCCGCCTAGTTTCAGTCTCGCTGATTTTTCAGTCAAATTTAATTGCCAAACTTAGTTTCAACACCGTTTCAGCATATGTTACAGCCTAGTGTTTCAGCATATACTCAGTGGTGTTTCAGCTTAAGACTCAACACTATGTTTCAACATATGCTATAGCCTGGTGTTTCAACATCTGCTCATAGTGGTGTTACAACTTAAGACTCAACACTATGATTCAGCATATGCTACAGCCTGGTGTTTCAGCATCTGCTCACAGTGGTGTTTCAGATTAAGACTCAACACTATGTTTCAGCATATGCTACAGCCTGGTGTTTCAGCATTTTCTCACAGCAGTGTTTCAGCTTCTAAAAAACTTAACAGAAAATAAATTTCAGA
>SNQJ01S0032816.1:57300-74312 GCA_010110895.2 Picea sitchensis | reverse complement strand
TTAATTAATTAATTTCATGATTAAATATTTGGTTAATGAATTTGAGTTTAATAAATTATTAATTTATTAAATGGAGACTTAATGTATCGAATGATGGAACCATTAAAGAGAAAGGGGATAAGGTAGAGGACACTTAATGGAGAGATAAGGTGAGTGAGACTTAATGAAGGTAGAAGGTGGTGAATGAGAGACGGGGAAAGGAGCATAAGAGAAGGGAAAAACATGGGAGAAGGGACTTTTTTGTTTTGGGAGAGCATCATTTTTCATAGGAGAGAACTGTATTGTTGGTTTGGGGCTGGAGTACCTTGCTGGAGGATGGAACTACTAGTTTTTTCTTGAGGAACTAGTTGGAGTTTGGTGGACTGAGACAGGGGGCACCTATTGCTGGGAGTTTTGGGCTCGGGGGCCAAGAATCCTTACGAAATCATGGAGCTAGGGAGTCAGAGAGGCTATGTTCCTAGCTGGCCAGGAGGAGAAGATTCAATTTTGGGTAGAGTTTAGGCAGAGCAGCATGGGTAGAGTTTCAGCTTTAGCTTGGACAGTCAGAGTTGGGGAAACATCACTTAAGAGGTATTTATGTTCATTATTATGGCATGTTCATTATCGTTATGATGGTTCATTGTTTTACTATGATGTGTATGTTATTCAATATGTTATCTATATCATGCTGCTCATTTTGAATTTTCCTGAACCATGAACTGTTATTTTGCTGAATATAGAACCGTACAGAAATTTTGATAGAAATTTTATGTTTAAATTATGAATTTTAGGTTCTGTTAGATAGGAACCTACACCATTGGCCAATTCTCTTCTATTGCATACCTAGGAAATGATCTAAGAGAACATATTTTTTCTTAAAAAATGTGGCTAATTTATCATGGTTGTAGAGATATCATAAAGAATTGGTGGAATCATGCTAAATTTTGGGTGCGCTCATATATATAAAATTAAAAAAAAACAAAAAAGAGATAGAATTATGCATGATCGAAATAGAAGATAAAATCATGGTATTGGGAATGAATTAAGCCTTACAACAAATATAAAGAGGCCTCAATAACTATTTTGACCTATAGGAAAGGAAGGAGGAGATTCACTCGTGTCATAAATCATCTATCTGCTAGTTGAAGAATGGAGATAAAAACTCCAATTCCTTCCATAAGACAACTTTGAACTAAAAAAACACTAGAAAAATTATGAACTTGCAAATTCCTAGTGGGAAGAGATCTATGACTGGAAGGATGTCGAAGCAAAACTCACTTACATATTCAAAAACATCTTGTTTGATCCATCCATGAAGAGGTAGGAAGTTATAAATAATATCACAATGAAAATTCCAAAGCTAATCTCTAATTAGAAAAAAAATATCCCTCATTCAACGTATCACCATGATAGAATTCAACCAAGTGGTGAAAGAAATGGTTGTCGATAAATCCTAATGCCCATATGGTTTCCCTACAAATTTATTTCATGAATTATGGGATGTCATTGTGATGTTGAACACACCACATCCTCTAGTAACATAGTGTAAGAACTCAATGCACTTTGCTTTCCCTCATTCCCAAGGAAAATGTGGATAATAGTCTTTATAAATTTCACTCAATTCCCTTATGTAATGTATCCTACAAAGTCATCTCAAAAGTGGAAACCAACTATATTAAGCTTCTTCTTGGGAAAATCATCTCCAAAGATCAAGGAGGCAATGTGGACAGAAAACAAATATTGGGCAGTCTCATTGGTACCCATGAATCGATACACTCTATGAGGGAATGAATATCCCTAGTAATGATGATCAAGAGACATGTCCAAGGCCTTTCTACGACTCTACTAGAACTTCATCCAAAAAGTGCTAAGATCCTTTGGATTATGTAATGCATGGATCCACTAGATTATGAATATGATAAAATCAACCATTTGTTTCATTCTTATCAATGGCTCCCCATTGAACCCCTTCTCAACAAGTAGAGGAATCAAGTAAGGATATTCCCTCTCAACCTTCATTTTCATTTTAATGGTTGAATCCCTATGGTGCAACCTTTCCAAACAAAAATAATCTAGGAATATCAAAGATTGTTCTTACTCTCCCATAGATGAAACTATTTTTCCCCTTCAATTCCTTAATGATACAATTCTTTCAAGAACAACCACCATTTATGGAGCCAAATCCTTTCAACATTCCCTCAACACTTTCCTCTTGGCCTCAAGAAGGTAGTAAAATAATTTTGAATCCGCCCTTTTATCTTCCACACCTTCCTTGTTTTAAAAAGTCACATTATCGAAAATATTGGTTTTTTCATTGAAACCATCCCATCCCTCTACCCAAGTATCCCCTTAATTCATAATCCTTAAATAAACCTATCAGGGAACAATGTTTCACAAAGATTAGAGAAAAGGATACATAGTTGGACAGTTAGATATCTCCTTTCCTACTTGTTGTCATCAATTCTATTCTCCATGTCATCCCCATATTCACTTTGTTATCCCTAGATGGGACTTTTGAATTCCTTAATCACTTAACCAAAATTCAAAGAATTTTTCTCATTGGAAACAAATATTGCCTCTAGTGGGATGGAGGGAAATTTGCACCCCGAAGACCCAATGAGTTCTATGACTAAAAAAAAATGATAAACCACAATGCTTCTTTAGGAGGAATTTATTTTTGGGCATGGATACTTCCCCTAAAATCCCGACGGGGAAAAAATTGGTAAGCCAAGTATGGTCAAGGAATTGGTGATGGGAGACATTTATGTCAAAATAACCTCCTATATGCATCATTCATTTGGAACCACACTAAATATCAATTCTATCTAATCCATGAAAACAACTTCTAGGAGATAAAAGATGAAAAAAATGAAAATTTATGAAAAGATTCTTGACAAAAAATGCCTCCCCTCATCAAAGAACCATGCTATTAAATGTTAAGGATTGAAAACTCCTCCTATTAATACTCTTAGCAATAGAATCATCCCCTTATTAAAGAACTGTGCTATCAAATTTTAAGGAAAGACTTCTCTAAAGTAGGTTAGAAAACATTTCAACACTTTTGGCAAGATCTTAATGAAAACAACCATCCTCTACACAGAGACTAGAGAAACAATAATTGTTTGGAAGAGACTATCCACAATCAGGTCAAACGAATAATGGATAATCCTTCATAAAATATTTATTCACTCGAAATAAGGTCTAGATACTCCAATATGGGGCTGCAATGAACGTGCTAGAGTTACATAGTCTATAAAGATCACATGATAATGTTGGAATCTATGAATGGAAATGAACCCCTAAGATTATGAAAAAAACATATGGACAAGATGTTTTCGGCCCAAATTATTCTCCTTGTTATGGATGATATAAAAGAGGAAATTATTAACTTGGGAAAACCTTCACAAAATAGGCCACCTTGGCCAATCTAGATGCCCCCTATGTGAAGAAAATGAAAATTCAATCGACCACACCTTAAATAATTGTAGCTTATATTTTTCTCTTTGTGATCTAGGAACCTACTTAATAAACATAGATATAATTCAACTCTATATTTAGTTCACTTTATCGAGTTAGAACTCATATCCATTCACAAACACAATAGCTAACTATTCATGGAATATATTCCCAAGGCTCCTATCCTATTAGATCTAGAAAGAAATGAACAAGAGGATATTAAAACACAATTCTATTTATTAGTTAAATTGATGGATGTTACTGAAAATAAACATAAGAGAAACTCTCTATGACAAAATATGGTCTTCAAAGGATCTTTATTGGGACCACCACTATAATGAAATCATAGCCAATTTGGGCCTAGAAAAATTCAAGTTTAATATCAAGAAAATAACCTCTAGGATGCAGTCCCTTATCTCAAATCTTGGTCCCCACCCCTAATAATAATCAAGATAAATTTTGATGGCACTTCTAAGGGAAATCCAAGGCTAGTGAGCATAAAAGGAGCATTAAACGACTCAAGAGATAAAATTCTTCCGCTTAAATCTAGATTTAGAGGCATTGACACCAACAAATATGTTGAGATGAAAGCTCTTGAAGTGGGTCTTTTCATTTCCAAAAAACATAATTGATCCAATATTCTCATTAAACTAGAATATATAACTATCGTTGAATATTTGAGCAAAATTTGTAGAGGTGTAAAGTTGGAAATGGTCACAATGCACTAGAAACTAACTAGTTCCTCGATAAACAATCTCCATTTGATAAATTATTTCTCAATCACCTCTCCAAAGAATGTTCTTCAATATGTAAGCAAGCTTGTAGACTTAGTATAAAATGAAGGTTTAGGGCTCTCCAATGAAGACCTTGAACTCACCTACTTCATCACAACCAACAAATATATGCTTCACAACTACATTCTCATAGTTTTGGGGAAACATATTCTTTCAAAACAATCAACTTGGAGATTTTCACCCCAGATGCAATGCCACGAAGAGAGGGGGGCATGAAAAGTGTAGGAGTGTGGTATGAGGGTATATGATATATGATAGACACTAAACTATGCATTTTTCACTCCACACCATATGGAAACATGTGGGAATGCATGAATTTGGCACTGGATGTGGAGAGGAAGAGATGGAAGAAGACATTGAATGCAGAGACTAGATGTAGAGATGGAAAAATGTAAGGAGTTATAATGTATGGAATGTTGGGATCCACACTCTATACTTTGCATTATATGTGGAAATGCCAAAATTCCTAACCAATTGTGGATATGTGGGAATGTAGGGACTCCAAACCAAGTTTACAGATGTGGCATGCTCTACATTAAATGTAAAATGAAAGAATGTGAGAAAAATGATCAATTAAATTTTAAAAGTTCTTAAGATCACTTTCATACCTTATTTACTAAATCACTTACTAAATCTTTTGTACTTTTATCTCATATATATATATATATATAAATTTTTTTGCCTCTCACATATCATATATATATATAATCATGTGTAGTTTATATATATATAAAACTTTCACACACATACACATACATATATATTGAAAAACAAGGGCCATAAGGGCCATATGCGGATTAGGTTTACATTTGGAGTTGTATAAAATGCAAAGAAATTAATTCTATCGTACATGTTATTGTTTTATTTTATAATATCACAAAGATAGCTTAAGCGGTTAGAGGTCACTTGTAACATAGAAGAACATAGGGATACACCTAAAGGTCATCCAAATAACCGTATACAAGTTCCAATTAACGTTCATCAAATATAGTGAAAATCTAACATACTTTAAAGTAATGAAGTGAACGTGAAAGGAAATCAAATGTACATATGTTATGCAAAGGAAAAATGATCTTGTTAGAATCAAGTGATACCAGACTAATGTTTGAATTATAAATTTGATTATGAGTTTTACATTAATTGTACTGAAATTGATTTTTTATTTTTTTGAAATATATTTTTAATAAATACTTTATATAAATATTAATAAATGTCAAGTGAAAAAAAAGAAATTACTATTTCTAAATGTGAGTATGAATAGATTTGGAGACCAGTGTTTCATAATGTGAAGAGGGAGAGACACCATCTTATTGATAGATGCATTTGTACTATACCATTGTTTTTCACAAGGTTTCACTAATACAAGTTATCCACTTACTATTTAAGCTTTATCTACAAATTCATATTTCATAATTTTCCTTACACATATTACTAGGAGATACTACTAACTCTTCACAAGTTAACTCTTAAAGTTTTCCTAACATATATTATTATGAGGTACTAATAAATATTCTGAAGTTAACCCTTGGCCCTAATTGTTAAGTGGAGCCAATCATGTTAAATGTACTTTGAAATTTTCTATTCAAGTACAGTATTTCTATCAAACCATAATAAATAATTTTTATTGATTCATAATGACTATCAAATTATGAGGTCTAATTCAATTAGGCATTGGATTATACTTAATAAATAAAGGTTTTGATAAAATTTGATGAATTATGGAAAATAATAATAATAATAATGATCTTTGAACATGTGTTTATGATCCAATTCTCAAATTCCTTCCTTAGCAAGCAAATGTTGCAATATATTCAATACTGCAACTAATGTTACCAAAAATAGGTACATTGATGTTTCAATTTATGCAATATTGCAACTCATGTTACCAAAAATAAATACTAATACAAGAAATGGAGCTAGAGATATATAGGGATAAAATAACCAAACCCAACCCACATACAATCGAACCAAACCTCCTAAATATGTGCAAGCCAACATTTCTAGTTAATAATTAAATCATACTTCAATAATATCTCGTACTAACCTTTAGACGTAACTAGGTACTTATAGGGTTAGATGGGACACTACGTACAACAAAGATCGATAAAATGAGTCAGAGAAGGAACCCAAGAAAGACAAGTTGAGCTTCAATACCATAAACCCCTCACAATATTTATTCAATAAGGAAGAAAAAATGGACAGAGAGTCATACGAAGGTGATATCGACTCATTAAAATTCAATCATTGATTGAAACAACTATAAGTTTATTTCACCTTTGACCATATAGATGGAAAACAAAACATATCATTTGCCAAACTAAATTTATATGGCCATGCTTTAATTTGGTGGGAATGTAATATGGAAACACTTAGGTTGGAGTGTGATCCACCAACAACTAGGTGGAATGACCTCAAAGTCATCATCAAGTGTCAAATCCGCCCTATCATTTATGTATAGGACCAATGGATAGGAGTATACCACCAACATTGGAAGAAACAAGGGTAAAGTATATAGGAGTACATTGCCAAGCTAAAAAAGATGGGCATCATGTTGGGTATCTCTCCCAAGAGACCAAATGTACTCCTTAAGTATCTGGGGGGTATAGATAGACATCTATGAAAGCAAGTGATTCTTTTGAAGACAAGGATAATAGACAAGGCATTTGTACATGCAAAATATCTGGAAAACATAGGGAAAAAGAAAGTGCATCCTAGGAGTTCCAAGCAGAAAGAGCATTGGGAATCATCCAAGGAGGGGAAGAACAAATAAAAAGGAGGATTTTTAAGAAGATGATAAACAATGATCATAATTGAATTAAGGTTCCTAGAAACCATTGTAGCCATTTAAATATTGATGGGAAAACTGAGTAAAAGTGTTGGAAAGTACATCAAGAATTGAATCCTAAGAACTGCAAGAACGACGCAAAGAAAAAGAATCTTCTAGCTATCAATTTGAGAAATAAAGTTAAAAGAGGCTCTGATGTGGATTAGAATATTTTATAACATTAGTGTAGAAGGAGGTGAATTTGAGTGGCCTTCATCACCAAGAAGAGAAGGATATGACCAAACTCTTCAACATCAAGATCCAGGTCAAAAAGACAAAGATAGGTGCCATGTTTGACTCTAGTTCACAAGATAATGTCATAGCAATGAATATAGTCAACAAGCTTAGTTTTAAATTTCACAATCATCTTATCCCATATCCATTGGGATGGGTAAACACAAATGTAGATATCAAGGTAAAAAAATAGTGTAATATTAAATTTGTTCTAAGTGTTTATTTTATTGATGAAGTGGAATTAGATGTAGTACCCATTGATCTATGTGGAGTAGTGTTTGGAAGACCATACACATGTATGAGGGATGAAATATTCATCCAAATAGATAACTGGTACTGACTGATCAAGTATGGTAAGTCCTACATCATCAATGTCCATAAAGGCAGGCTAGATATCTCTCTCGTAAGTTCCAACCAAGCCAAGAAGTTGATTAGTTCCAATAAGAAATATGTTTTACATTCTTAATAGAAAATCATATTGAGGATGAGTCAACAAGAGTAAAGGAATACATGGTGGGGTTCACTAAAGAGTGGAAAAATAAGTTGTGGGAGTTTATACACGCATATAGATGCATTTCCCAAGAGCCTAAATGCATACCACTCAAGAGGGAAGTGGTGCACGAAATATAGTTATTGCTAGAATCCCCTTTGCCATATATTGGAGAAAGGTGTGAATTGACCAAGTACCTCACCTTGTTGTTTACCTATAATAATTATACAAAACAAGGATAAACATTTGTGCATTTGTATCATCTATAGAGAATTGAACAATATTACAATAAAGAATTGGTATCCTCTACCCAGGATTGATGATCTATTAGGTCAGTTGCAACATGCAAAATGTTTCACCAAGTTAGATCTCAAATCACGATACCACTAGTTACTCGTCAAGGAAGAAGTGTTGGACATTAGGTTCAGTTCTTACCATGAGTTTCACAACATGGGTTAACCCCGTCTCATGAATCCTAACTTTGGTTATTGTGGTGGAGATTAACACCCGTGGGTTTTGGTCTAACGATAATTTTATTCCAATAAATGGTATAAGAGCGATAGGTATCAAGTTCGAAACTCGAGTAGAATTGGCTAAGGGTAAGATTGTTGGAAATATGGTTCAACACTTCATGTGAATTTCATGACATGGGTTAACCCCCTCTCATGGATCATAAATCTAGCTATTGTGGTAGAGATTAACATATGCAGGTTTTGGTCTAGCGAAAATTGTAGTCCAACCAGAAGACACTTGGAATATATACTTCAAGACAAGGAAATGTTTTTATGAATAGTTGGTCATTCCATTTGGTTTATTTAATTCACCAACTACATTTATGATACCAATGAATGGTGTGTTATGCCCATATTTTGATTCATTTGTTATAGTCTATTTGGATTATATACTAATTTATTGCGCTACATGGGAGGAGCACATCTCACATCTGATGCAAGAATTAAAGACTCTGAAGAAGCACTGACTTCTAACTAACCTAAGAAAATGTGATTTTTATCAATAGTATTTGGTGTATTTTGGGTATGTTATCGGTGGAGGGGAGATCAATATAGATCCCACACATATTGAGGTCCTCATTAGTGGTCAGTTCCTACAAATTTCACTGAATTTGGGAAGTTTTTAGGGAATCACAATACTTTCATAAGTTCATAGATTGATTTTAAATGGTAGATGAACCATTCTACACCATAAAAGTGAGTGTTAAGAGCTTCCAGCGGGGGAAGAATCAACAAAATGATTTCGGTGAGATGGAAATAAATATTGGTGAAGACTGAGTAATTTCATTACCAAACTTGCAAAAACATTTCTAAGTGGAGAAAAATGCAAGTGGGTATGACATGGGAGTGGTTTCGATACAAGGAGGAAGGAATGAATGATATCATTTTGAAATAATTCATGGGGTCATTCTCAACTACCCTACCTATGACAAGGAACTTTATGCCTCAATTCAAGTTTTCAAGAAGTTGAAGCACTATCTAATGTGAAGGAGACCATCATCCACACAGATACCCAATCGTTATAGCATTATCAAGCCCATATTAATCTATAGAAAATGAGACATTACAAGTGAATGAGGTTTTTACAACAATTTCATCTAGTCATCAAGTATAAGAAAGGAAGCACAAAGAGGTTGGAATATATTATTTCAATTCCACCCACATCCAATATAGTAGCTTTGATAAATCTAATTCACATGGATCATATTATCGATAATGCATACAAACAAGACTACATAGAAGATTAGGAATTCAAGGAGGTGTTTTAGTAGCTATAGGGATAAATTCCTATAGAATAAGGTGATGGAAAGGTCGACTATTATTTCCATAATGGGTTACTATACAAGCTCGACAAGCTCTACGTCCGTAAAGATGAAAAACTACATATTATTAAAGAGGTTCACACCTCCATGTTTGCAAGACATTTTACTTTTGGGAAGATAGTTACCAACTTACATAGGTATATGTATTGGCCCAGTAATAGGAAGCAAGATCCATACCATCTCTTACCTATAGCTAGTCGACCTTGGGAAATAATTTCCACAGATATTGTGGGAGGAGGGACATTACTATTGTTTTTGTTGTTGTTGACATGTTCAACAATATTTGCATTCTCATGTCTTGTCAAAATACCATCAAATGAAAAGAAGAAGAAAACATATTTTTTGAGGAGGTATAGGTGCACTTTGGGATACCAAGGAGCATCATCTAAAATATGGATACAACATTTCGTATTTCCTTTTAGACTATGCTTTGGGAGAATATGGACACTTATTTGAAGATATCTACAACATTTGATTGATAGACATATAGTTAGACATAAGTAGTCAACAAGACTTTGGTACAAGTTTTGAGGGGTTACAATCATAAGCATTTGAGGTCTTGGGATCAAAATATTATCTAGATAGAACAATATTATAACATATTGGTCCACACTTCTATTGGTAAGTCACCTTTTGAAATTCACTTCTGATGTTTTTCACCTTGACTCTTATGTGTTGCATATGTACATCAATGAGGAGTGAGGGAATAAATCACAAAAGAAGATTTGAAGGGTGGAGAAATTTGTTGAAAATATTATAAAGATCCATTTTCAAGTACACGAAAGACTAAATAAACCACACAAAAATTATAAGGAAAGGCATGATCAACACAAAAAGAAGAAGACATTCAAAGTGGGATACAAGTTTTGGTTACATCTAAACAAGGAAAGACTACAACATCCTCATAAGAAGTTAAAAGATCTGCAATATGACCCTTCCGATATATTGGATAAGGTAGGAGATAATTATTCCAGACTCATTCTAACCCCATACATGCACATTTAATCAGTATTTAATGTGGATAATATCAAACTCTATGAGACTTCCATGTTGGACCATGACGAGGAGCAGGCTCTACCTTTCATAGAGGACTTAGCACCAGATGCTCAAGAAGATTTGGTAGAGGCCATAATTTTGAAAAAGTGGTCGAGAAATACAAGATAGGGGTAGAAAAACCTTTGGAATATTGGTTTGAAAGGACAACTTCTAGGAAAAGCAAAGTGGCACTCCAGGGACAAAATTGAGGAAAAAGTTTCTCACCCCATTTAGTAAAGATTTTGGGCACAAAAATCCTCCCTAAATGGCGAGGTATGATATAGATTGTATTATTATATTATTTTTCATCTACCTTGATGATTTAGAGTGTAGAACATTGGAGGAATATACTTTTGAGGTCATTTTGTTTGCAGGACCTAGTTTTGAAAATTAGGTTTTAAAACCTTTTGAGGCAATTTTGAGGAATCAAATGGAATTTTTTGGGGTTAAAGTGTCTATAACTTGCATTCACATGCTTCATAATCTATACACTCCAATTCCTTTCCAAATATGCAAACCATGACTCAATCGAAGCTCGTATGCAAAATTTATGCCTCGAACAAGTTTACCTAGCTTGTTGACCACCGTGGTACAAGTGGATGCCACATCAACCCCCATTACTCACATGTATGGGGCTATCCACATCTGGAAATTTAATAATATTCTATAAGGTGAAAAAAAATATCACAATTGAGGGTTGAGGAAGTCAAAACCCTACCCCTAGATGGCTATTGGTCTATGTTAAATAGATAACTATTAGGAAGAGAAGGGGTTACATTCTTTAGCACTATATTTGCTCCATAGTTGAGTACGAAATTAATGAGTGTTATTTTGAGAGTATAATAGAGGAGGATAGATTATGTAGCATCCATAGAATCCATAGTGTCAAAGGAAACTCCATGAAACGTGTCTCTTTATCTATACTTGCATTTGAAGAAAAGAGAGAAAAGCAACCTCACCTTCTAGCTAGGTTTTCTAGTGTATTGGTTTTCCCAAGTTACATCTTGTTTTTATTTGTGGATGGTGTGTGAGTATTTTTTTATGTTATCTATTTTTTGAATTTCATCTATTTCATACATTTTGAGTAGAACACCAATAATTGAACCTTAAATCGAAAGAAAATTAACCTTCACAATAAAGCTTTCAGTATTTTATTAGATATGTTGCGATGAACTATTCAGTGAAATATCCACGATAGTTTAAATATAATTTATTGTTTTATCTTAGGCAGAGATGAAACACAAGTGTTCTTTAGAGTTTTAAATTCCACTGGAAAATTTCAACAATAATAAAATACTCATGAATCCTATATATTTCTAAATTTATATTTGTTCACACATTCTATTAAATTTCTACTGGAAAACCTATGAATCCTCTATGTTTATGAATTTATATTAGTTCACATGTGTTGCTTCAGATCTTAAAGTCCATCAATAAGTTGTGGTTATTCGAAATAATAGATGGCTTACTAATTTCAAGTGGAGAGAATAGAATGAGATATGAGTTGTGAAGATGTGTTGCCATTCCTTTTGTGAAATAAGTTGTCACTAATTGTAGTGGGTAACCATATGGTGTAGAAAATTTTCTTAACTTAAGAAGAATTGAATACATTTATTTAGATGAACATGTTTGATCACAGTAGCAAGAATAATATTGGTGAATCATATTTTAATAGGAATAATGGGTGTATTTTCATAAAATTAGATAAATTTCATATCTTAGGGATGGTGGATCAATCATGTTCTTCAATAGCCAAATATTCTATGCTTCTATTCCTCGTGGAATTTTCTTCACAAGTTGATGGCTTTGATTTGTGTTCAATAATTCTTTATGACTGCAACAACTACATTTCTTATTGCAAACATTAATTCACTCTATTTTGCATTTGAACTTAATTCATATTTCTATTATGATGACAATTCAAATTGTGAACTACTAGGGATTTGATGAACTTTCAAAAAATTACATAATAATGAATCAATACACCATGACGTTCTCCTCTTATTCTCTTATTGATACAAGTATTCCCTTATTGATACAAGTTGTATTCAAATCGAATTGCCAATCTTTCCACTTTGACACCATGCTATTTTTCTAAATAAACAAGAGAGTTTGCAAGCATGACTAGAAATGGTCTCAATGGACTTGTGTAAAATACATTAACAAGGATCAAATTGATCAAAATGAAAAAAATATTTCACCTATTATCCCTCTTGACATTTAATATATTCAAGATTAAGATTTATTTAAATTGATTTTATTTTGTTTTTCATTTAGGTTATATTTTTTTAATGGACTTGTGTAAAATACATTAACAAGGATCAAATTTATCAAAATGAAAAAAATATTTCACCTATTATCCCTCTTGACATTTAATATATTCAAGATTAAGATTTATTTAAATTGATTTTATTTTGTTTTTCATTTAGGTTATATTTTTTTAATACACTGATAATATTTTAATTTTAAGATTAAGCCTTACCAATTACGAAATTGATGTCCAAGAGACCCCCTTTTTAGTGGGACAATGCATACCCTACATGTGACCTCCAGCCAAAAAAAAAATATTCATGAGACCCCTTTTTAGTGGGACAATGCATACCCTACATGTGACCTCCAACCAAAAAAAACATGTTCTTAACCATTTAAGATTCTCTATATATAATGAAATAGCATTATCCATTAATTATCAATTATTAATATTATTTAATTCAACTTATGTTTTTGTAAAATATGTATACGTTTAAATGAAAATACTGTTTTATTTTTATTATTCTAAAACCTAAAAAACAAAATTTGAATAAAATCCTAAAAAATTAAAATCTAAAAATTAAATTTTTTAACACCAAATTTTCTATCTTAATATTTTGAAATTTTACAACCCAAAAAATTCTAAAATTATTTTTTATCAAAACAGTTTATCAATGATTTATTTAATGCACATATAAATTTACAATAAAATATCAAACTTTATTTAATTGTTTTAAATTAAAATTTTATAAAATTTAATCAACCATATATTTCAATATAAACACATCTCATACATAACTCATAATGTTACGTGCAACTGGGTTTAGCTATTAAATCAACAAGGTATGATATTAAATATCATGCATCTTTAAAATGTAATAAAATAATGTTCACTTTCTAAATTTTATTTAAAAAATTATGGTACATAATAATAATAATAATATATATTTATATTTATTATTTATTTTGTTTATTAATTAATAATAATTTATAAAATTAATAAACAAATAAATTTATTTTCAATAAAAAAATATTTTCTCCATAAATATTTTCACTAAACTATAACTCAATTTAATAAATAAAAATTTTAAACTTAAAATTTTAATTTTAATATTGTTTTATAACTTATTTATTCAATTATAAAATGTGAGTTTGTGCGTTTTCATAGTTATACATAATGCTGAACTAATTTTGTGATAAAGCTGTGTATGAGGTTTTGAAAGTTTCAATATTTCTAGTGCACATTCTATATGGAGTTCTAAAATTTCTAATAATTTAAGTGGACATTGTATCCACACAAAATTCAAAACCCCATACATAATTTTATCAATGAATAAATGGATCATAATTTTAATCTCACTTATAATTTAATTTAATAAATAAAAATTATTATCTTAAGAAATAAAAAATAACCAAATTTTGTTTTATTAACAAATAAACTAAGGTCAGCAGAGGTGGTTGGATGGTAAAGTCGTTCTTGCAACGAAGGTCAGGTCTTGTGCTCAAAACCCGAGCAAGGACGTGGTCTAGCTGCAGAAAGCTTAACTAGGCCAAGCACGCATACCTTTTATTCATGTTGTAAGAGCGTCTATAGCGATACGGTTCGTGGAGAGCGTCTAGGGTCCGGTTTTGCAGCCAGAGCCAGCCATGGCCGCCCCCGGGGGTGGGGATTCGGCCCCTTCCCCTCCGAGTTCAGAAGAGGACGCATTCAGGAAGCTGATTGCCAGCAGAGGCAAGCGCAAGGTCCCTCCTACGGTTCCAAAATTCATAAAAAAGCTAGATGAAATCCCAGAAATCGCCCTCCCGGAGACGCAAGCGATCAAGATTTCCCTCGCTCTCTCTGAGAGAGGGTTGGTAGGCCAGTTTATGGGACTTTGGCCCTCAGTAAAAACCACCGAAGCTTGGGTCCAAAGGAACTAGAAGCCTCTCCTTAAGCAAGGAGTTACCTGCTACCCTTTGAGCAGTGGTTTTTTTCTCTTCAAGTTTATAAACAAGGAAGACAAGGATCTCATTTTCAGAAATGAACCATATTTTATGGGAACCCAGGGGTTGTATCTGAACCACTGGACCCCGGAATTCGATCCCATGGTGGAACTGCCAAAGGAGGTACCTGTTTGGGTCAGGCTCCCCAACTTGCCGGTTCACTGCTGGAACTATGAAGCTCTGCAAAAGATAGGGAATGGAATAGGGAAATTCATTGATACGGCAGACAACAAGTCCATCTACAACTACGCTAGGATATGTGTTGAAGTGGATCTTGAGGCAGGGCTACCGGAGGCGGTGAAGATTTCTGTGGGAAACTGGTCTCACTACCAGAAACTCGATTATGAACACCTTCCCTTCAAGTGCAGATCCTGTCAAGAGCATGGACACTTCTAGAGGAATTGCCCAAAGAACCAAATCCTAGAAAAGGAAGATGCTGAGGGCTAGAAAAAGGTCAAGAAAAGCAAACCAGGTCCTAAATCCAAAGATCCAAGGCAAGAGCGGGCGAGCCAACCATCATCTTCAAAGACAAACCCTCAAAAGGCACCTCCGAAATAATGGCCTAACAAGCCAAAGGAAACCTGGAAAGAGACAATAGTTATAGCCACTCAGTCCTCGCCAGCCCCAGAAAATCTGATACCGGTCAATGAAACCCCTCTAGCAGATGAACCCATGAAGTCGGATGAGGAGCATATCCCTTTAGATTCCGAAATAGGCGCAGATATAGATAAGGGGGCCACGGAGACCAGCAGTTATGTTGGAACCCTAGAGAAGGCCCCTAGAGGAAGGAAACCGGAGAGAAAAAAAAGGGAGGATAAATCTTAGAGGGACATAACTGCAGGATTTTAGCATACCATCCTCGCTATGATAGAAACCAGATCCTCAAAAAAAGNTCCAGGCTAGTAAAAATTTCGGGAAAAAAGGAGCATGTAGAGCCGCTAGCGCCAGGGGAGCTTCAGGAGGTCTAGCCACCTTTTGGAACTCCTCAATGTTAGACTTGATCGAGAAACACAACACCATCCATTGGTTTTTCACGAAGTTGTTGCACCGTGAATCGGGACATCAGGTTAGCCTCTTTAATATTTATGCTCCAGTTCTTTTATCAGAAAAAAAAGATCGTTGGGAATATCTGAATAATTTCCTTTTTACTAACCATCATGAGAATCTTATTTTGGTTGGAGATCTGAACGTCACCCTAGCCCTCTCTGAAAAAAAAGGAGGAACACCCGTAAGAGACCCTGCACAGGAGAGGGTTGAAGACATTATAATGGATTGGGATCTAGAGGACATCAAACCCAGTAAAGTAAATTTCACCTGGAACAACAAAAGAGTGGGACCGGGGCACATTGCATCCCTCTTAGACCGCTTCCTGGTTCCCTCTTCCTTTTTAACCATTGGACTTTTCACCTCGTCTGAAATCCTGCAAGCTTGCACCTCAGATCATAAGCCCATCTCCCTTTTCCTGACCCCTAGGGAAAATCTGGGCCCGATCCCCTTCCTCTTCAACCCGCTATGGGTCTCCTTGGAAGGCTTCCTCGAGCTGGTTTCGGAGTCCTGGAAGAAGAGTGTGTCGGGATCACCTTTCTTCATTTAGGAAGAGAAACTGAGAAGGCTCAAAGTGGATCTCAAAAACTGGGCAAAGAACCTGCCCTCCCCTTTGCAGGAAAGGAAAAAAGCCTAAAGGGCCCTGGAGAATCACCAACGTCATATGTAGTCTGCCCCGGTAACCCCAGCGATGCTAAACGACGAGTTGGAGCTGCTAAAGAAGCTTCACAAAGCTATTAGAAGAGAGGAAGAGTGCTAGAGAATAAAGTCGAGAAGTCTCTGGCTCCAAGCAGGAGACAAAAATACTTCTTTCTTCCACAAGCAAGTAGAATCCCGAAAAAATCATAACTCAATCAGAGAGATCCAATTTCAGGGACAAACCTACAAAAAAATTGAGGAGATCAAACTTGCAGCCCACTCCTTCTATAATAATTTGTTTACTGAAGAGATAGATGATCCGGATTTTATGAGCAGAACAAAATGAATACAGATTATTAATAGGTGCTTAACATAAAAATAATAGAGATACAGTAAAACTGGTTTTCTATTAAATAACGAAATAAGCTGAAACTGTAAAAATGCAGCGGA
>SNQJ01S0032816.1:42064-57290 GCA_010110895.2 Picea sitchensis | reverse complement strand
ACTCTAGAATCTTTATCCATGCTCTCAATCAGAGGAAGGCTCCCAAAAATGTGGGCTTGGATCATTATTATAGGAAGGTTCTGGTCCAGATGAAAGATTTCGAAGAAGTGAAGTTCTACCACGTCCTCAGGTATCTTAATCAGTTGGCAGACCACGAAGTGAACAGAGGCACCTCCCTGGGCAAGGGAGTCATCAGTGTAAATGGAGCTGAAATTTATGAACCTATCCCTTAGAGTCTGGGGAGAAGGAATCGACCGGAGTTCTCCTGTCAGAAAATGCAGAAGTCTGAAATTTGCCAGGAAGGAATCCAAAGTGCAGGCGCGAAGGTATGAGGCAGGTGAGAGAAATCTTGTGCAGGGACGTGCTAGAATAAGGACAGGGGCGTCAGGACAGACACATGAAGAGCATCCTGACTCTGCTTTCACGGGGAAGAGCTTCCAATCACATCCCCCCAGGGAGACAAATGCCCAGGGCAAGCATCCTGAAGAAATAGGTCAGATTCTGAATAGTAGATGGAGAAGAAGGAACTATGCTGGGATGCACTTTCCCCCTGCGTGCTCTCAGCAAATATCGTTGTTGGTTAAGAAGGATACAACTGGGGTATCCCAGAACTCGCTCGCTGTGCAGGGTATCTGCCAAATCAAAAGAAGAGCCACTCAGAATGGATGCAAGCTCCAGCTGATTGACTTCAATTTGAGCTCGTTCTATCCAAACCTCCTTTTCTCCTTATGACAGCCGAAATTATGAAATTCCCTGTCTCTGCCCCGCAAAATCCAGAACCGATGTAAAGGGACCGGTTAGTATGACCAATTCTGGATCACTGGACAAGCAGTCTACATTGGAGCTGAAATTTTGAATGGCTTGACGCGAGGCGCAAAGCTGGAACAAGGACGCATGTGTGCAAACGGCCAGCTAACCACGGTGGACCTACCTTGACCAACCTCAACCTAAATGGAAGCATGCAAAATGCAAAGAAAGGGACAAAACCAATTCCAGTGCTGGAACATATGCTGAAACAGTGTCGGAACATATGTTGAAACAGTGCTGGAACATATGCTGAAACAGTGCTGTAACTTATGCTGAAACACGGTGCTGGAACATATGTTGAAACAGGGCTAGAACATATGCTGAAACACAGTGTTGGAACATATGCTGAAACACAGTGCTGGAACATATGCTGAAACAGTACTGGATCATACGCTGAAACAATGTTGTAACTTATGCTGAAACACACCGCTGGAACATATGCTGAAACACCGATGTAACAAATGCTGAAACAATGCTGAGGCTTATGCTGAAACAGTGCTGAGACTTAAGCTGAAATAGTGACTGGAGTTTTGGCATTTAAATTTAATCCAGTTCTATTAGAAGACGTACAGGAACTAGTTCAGTTCACAAGTCTCTAGCTATAGAAGTAGAATGGTTCATACCCGAAGAATTTCAAGACCATTTCTAATCGAATCTGTGGCTAGTCCACCCCATTAATATAATCTATAACCGTTTCTGTTACAAAAAAAAACAAATAAACTCAAAAAAAAATAATTTTCTTTTATTAATTCACACCGGACGCATAAAATCTGTTTGATTTAAACACTAACGCATAAGGTGGAATGCCCATAAGAATGAGCGAACTGTACGCAAATCGAATCCCATTCTGAATTCTGAATAGGCTGCCAACTGACTGCTTTCAGTATCCTCCCTGCCTATTGATGCTATGTTTGGTTCCAATGGTATACTTTCTTAAATTCCATTTCTGTCTTTTTGCTGGCATTCCATTTCCCAGATTGGCCATGAAATCTGTACATATCCATATTATTTTATATCATATTACCAGCTCTGCGATATATTCGTAAACTCCGGAGACCTTTGATCTAAAATCAGAATATGTGACACTTCTTCACTGTTAAACAGAAACATAATTTATGGGCAGTGTTTGTATAGTCGCGTAGATTTATCTCAGCTTTTTCCTCTTAAAGCTCTATTTGAAATGTATATTCATTTTAGATCATCTTGAAAACTATCTTTCTATTTGAAATGTATATACATTTTAGATCATCTTGAAAATTATCTTTCTATTTGAAATGTATATTCATTTTAGATAATTTTGAAAATTATTTTTGTGTCCATGATTTAAACAAAAAGTATATAATATGAGATTAAATTTAAATGTAAAGTGGATTTAAGTAATTCGAAAGGTAGATAACATGAAACTAAATCTAAAAGTAAATAATATGAAATTGTTAAATTTCAATTTTATTAATAAATAATATGAATTTGTTAATTTTTAAGTATCTTTACTTTATTTGAAATGCATATTTAAAATAATTTTGTATATTAGATTTATGCAAATTCAAATCTAAATGTAAATAATATGAGAGTGTTAATCTTCAATTCTTTATATTAGGTATTTTAAATTTAATTGAATAAATTTTATATATTACAATAGTTGGATAATATAAATAAATAAAATCTTTGGATTTTTATATTTTTTGTAAATAAAATATTTATATTACCTCCAAAATATGGAAACCATATGTATGTTTGAGGACCTGACATCTAGTCTGTCAAAATTGAAAACTAGGTCTAGAGTAAATATATTCAAAACTATTCTAGTTTCAGAAACTGAACTATACAAAGGACGATAGGTATTACAAAAATGGCTTGAAATCCTATGGAAATTGTTGTATATAATAACATAAAAGAAGTGAAGACTTAAAGCAAGAATATCTTCATATATTGAAAGCGTTATTGCTCCCATCGCCAGGGGGAGGCTAATTCCAAGTTGGACTGACAATGAAGGCTTGAAAACAAGTGGGGAAGTGTCGACTGATAGGATCATGTAAAAGAGAGTCAAAGAGTGTATCGAACCTGCTATTGCAGACTTCCTATCGAAAAAGTCGATCACCAATATCTTGACGCAGATAAAAAATTAACTGTATTTTCTCTGTTGAGAACCTAGGAGGGGGAACCTCCCCAAAATGTGTAGGCTCTTCTTGGAAAATCATGGTATTGTTAAATGCAGCAGAGGAAGTTACGTCTTCAAATCCAATCAGAGCCACCTCCTCTACAACAACACAACTATAGTGTTTTTCTAATGAATGGGTTGGAGGATTATTTCCATTCGTAGAATCCATGACTTGAAAGCACAGAGTGTCCACAAGAGGCACCAAAGAGGGCCGAAAAACAATTTGGGGCGGAGATGAGGGAAAATTATCCTCAACCAAAATAAGAACCCAAACTTCTTCTTCTCGAAGAAGTGTCGAGGGAGGTAATTCGCCAGAGGGTGGAGCAGGAGAAGAATATACACAAGGGTATAGTTGGGCATTCAGAAAGGTACAAGAAGGACGATGTCAATTCACCAATTAATGGTAGTAATCTAGACCACATTTGGGCTTACCCATCTCCCTAGGAATGGCTTTGAAGAGGAATCCATAGAGCCAAAAGGAGGGGAGAGGCTAAACCAGGGGAAAATAACATGTTACCATGGGATGAATAATACCATTGAATAGGGAAAGGAGAGGAAATAATGAATAAATCATAGACCAGAGTGAGGAGATAATATCTATCTGAGACAATGAAGTGGCAATTAAACCTGAGTGGATAGAAATACTCTCCATGACACCCCAATGGATGAACTTTGTCACCAGCATGAACCAGAACATTAAGTTTCCCATGTAGTCGATACTTGTGCTAACTTTCCCTGCATTAATGTTGCACATCGGTGAAAGGAGTAAGAGGAAGGAGGAGAAGGTACAAATCATGATCATTGATTGCATGGTGAACAGGTGGCAGCCCATTAGGGAAAATATTTGGAAAAATTAAATATTAATAAATATATTAGTTGTGATTTTAGTAAACAATTGTCTTATGACTTTGTCTTCTAATATTTGAATAATAAAAAATTTAAAAATAACATTAATTTTTTGTCAATGAGAAATTGGAATTACCTTCTTAAATCCCGAAGATTACATGCATATTATTTTGAGGCTTGGATTGCCAAAACTAGAAACCAATAGAAGCCCAATCAAAATGAAAAAATAAAGCATTTGTGAGGGATCCCCATAAAAGTTGCATATTATGTATGATTGTTTTAAACTGATAATGACCTCATAATGAAATTGTAAAAACCATATCCAAAAAGGAATATAAAACTGACAGTTGGACACATTACGAGCCTTTCAGAGAGCATGGATGAATGGATAGGTAGAACATGTGTCACGCTGGTAGAAAAATAGGTTTGTATTGTTACAAACCAAAATTTCACACTCAATTACCTCACCATAAGTGTCTCAAGTGTCATGAAAGTGTCACATACACTAACACTATGAAATAAATTTTGTCACAATCCCTATTCAATCTGGAGGAGAAATATATTATATCCAGGTCAAAATACTATGTGCACATGAATTAATTATTAATCCTTGGTTTAGTTTGAGTCTTGTGAAGTTTATGGTTATATGACTGATTGGAAATGTCTACAAAGGTTTGTTGATCTTAGAAATTGGTCTTAGTTCAAAGGGATTTCCATGGTCTCCCAAAGGTATTAGAAATGTGGCCTTCCACGTCATCAACTCCTACTAAACATGCTAGTTACACCCCATCAACTAGTGATGTTAAGGTTGGTGAGAAGAATAAAACTATCAAATTTCCTTGTATGTTATGTGAAGGTGATAATTAATCCCACCTTTTCTGTCGTATGGACGAGGATTATTATATTTTGGAAAATATTAAACGTCCAACTCATTATCATAAGATCTCTCCCAAACCTTCATTAGTTGAAGGAATGGTCAATCCAGTTCCATCCCCGGCCAGTCCAATTGATCAAGTGGTCAATCTAGTTTCATCCTTGATTGAACCACTAACTCAATTAGTTGATCTAGTTATGTCATCGATCATCCCCACTCTTCATTTGATGAGTGCCAAAGTGGTATATCTAGTTCCATCATTGTTCGATCCCAGTCCTCCCTTGAAGAGTGCGAAAGTGTTTGATCCAGTTCTGTTATCGATCGATCCCACTCCTCCCTTGAAGAGTGCAACCAAAGTGGTCAATTCGGTTATGTCATCGGTCGATCTCACTCCTTATTCAAAGAGTGAGGATGTCGCTCAGTTATACCTCGTTAATACTGATTTACCTGGACAAGGGAGAACTCTGTATGTCCCGATGACACCCCCTTTAAGAAATCGAATGATTTATATTAATTGGAATCATTTGACAGAACATCGTGTTCCTTCTTACATGAATTTCCAAACCACCATGTAGGTTTGTAATAGGAATATTCCTAACACTATAATAGATGAAGGTTCTTCTTTTAGCATCTTATCCGTGAATTCTTGGAAATCTTTTGGTTCCTCGCAGCTTGTGTCTGTGACTCATAATTTGTTGACATTTGACAGGAGAGTTAATCAACCTTTAGGGATCCTTCCTCAGTTTCTGGTTACTTTGGGAGGAAACTTAGTCTACGTTGATGTGATCGTAGTTCAGGACCCCTTGGAATTTAACCTACTCCTCGGGCAAAACTATTTCTATGTTATGAGATCTTTTGTGTCCACTCTCTTTCGAGTGATATGTTTAATTCACAATGGAAACATTGTAATGATCGACCAAATTTCATTCATTGACACTCATCTGATGGTCAAACATCCATCTTCCCTGAAGAATCCATACATACCAATGATGTTCGCCCCATCATAGGTCATTTATGTAATGACCTATCCCATGTGTTCAACCCCGCACAAGAGGGAATGTCTCCCTTCTCTTGACTTAGATACAGTAGTTGACATCGTCTTCTCTTCGATAGGGATATTAGAGCCAAATATCCCTACCCATATCGAGGCCATCGACATCTATTCCTTTCAAAGTGTTTCTCTTCCATTTAACGAAGATCTCTTGGAAGCCATGATCAAACAAAAGTCTTTAGCATAGGTTTTCTTCTCTGTGGCAAGCTTGTTAAAAAATGAAACAGAAGCTAGGAAGATAGTTTTCTTCTCTATGGAAAGCTCATTAAAAAATTAAATAGAGGTCTTGAGCATAGCTCGTTTCATTTGTCAAGCTCATTAGAAAATGAAAAAGTAACCTCTCCTATCAAGTCGAGTATTTTCAGTAGATCTCATAGATATCGAGTTGAGTATTTAGATAGATATCATAAATGTTGAGTTGAGTATTTCTTTAGGTCTCGTATTTGAACCTTCCTTTCATATGCCTTTGTTAGTTGACCTTTTTCCTCATTTGATACAGAAATGAATGAAAATTTAAGCATTGACGAATGAAACAAAGATTTGGGGGCATGTCTCCAACCTTTCATTATCATTATGGAGTTAATCTACTAGCATGTCGAGTTAGGGGCAGAGTACCAACAATCCATGGGTATCCCTCAAAACCTTTGGAAATTAGGTTTGGAAATTACAAGCATGGTTTAATTTTGTTTCAAGATTTTGTAAAACTGAAACGAATACCGAGCTTAGTCTTTTTTCTTTCTCTTACTTGTAAATACATGAGAATGTAGTTGAGTATATGCTTATCACTTTTTCGGACTCGTAAAGGATATACGAAAAAGGAACCTGTTGGAGTCTCCTTTAAGATCTTTTCAAACTCTCTAAACATGAAAACATTTCTGAGTGATCTTGTTTCTTTTCACACTCGTTAAAAGGTTTGAAAGGGAATCTTTCGAGTGGTGTTTTATCTTTTTTTCAGCCTCGTGAGAATTACTATGAAAAATGAAAACTTTAATTAAGAATTATTAGAATAGTTCTCATATATATTGTTTTACACCTTTTTTGGGCTTGGGAGACTAAATTACGAACAAATCAACCCCGGAGTCACCTTTAAGTTATTTTCAGACTCACTAAACATGAAAAACCATTGATTTTTCCTTCTATGGACTTGCTAAACTACACGTTGAAGGACCCATATGGGAACGTACCCTTCTTCAAGTTTGTTAAGTAAAGGAAGAGGAACTTACCGAAGGTGAGTTATATCGAGCATGTGTTACCCTCCTCATAACCATTAAATGAAAAAAACGTACTCATCTCTCTGGGTGGGTGGTAAATTGAAGGAAGTGGGTCAAGTTTGTGGGAATCCTTTATGGAAGATATTATCTCCCTTGAACATGTCATCTGTTTGTGTCTCATCTTACAGTTGGGTAATTTGATTGTCTCTGATTGATACCAATTCCATGTGTCACCATACTTTTTCGTCGAGTCGAAGAGTGCTCTCATTTCCTTCACATTACATTCTTGGTACTCTTCCAGTCAATTATACCAATTTAGTTGTCGTTCCTCATCATGGTCAAGTGAAGTTTCACTTCAAACCATCCATTTGCAGTATTTTCAGTTTCCATTTCCTGTGTCAGTCCATACTCATTTGATTCACCATCTTAAATCACTTTGATATGTCAGTTTCATGTCGATGATGGGGGATACATCAAGGCTCTCCTTCGAAAATTCTTTTCCTATCGACTTCAACAAATCATTCAAGAATTAGACTTAGAAACCAGTTTGTACCTTGGGACCTGCATGTCTCAATGGCACGCCTCCTTGCTTTCGACAGTAGGTTTACATCATTGACCTTTGAACGGATGTTTCCATGAATGTTCGACATCAACTTATTTATTCACTTTCTTTGGAATGTACTAGGGTAACTTGGGAGCCATTGACATCATTGGTGATTTATCTTGTACTTGTTAATGGTTTACCTCAATGACTAGTAATCAAGTGGTTTCTACCATGTTCGACATTTAATCATCTATTCACTATGTTATCTTTTTTACATATGTTGTGAAGAAGATCATTTGAGCATGCTGATATATATATATGTTCACATAAATCCACGTTGCGTTGGTCGGTGGATATGTTTTATCATCTCGTAGCTCCACTATGTATTTTTTATGGCTACGATCAGTGCATGTCATGGAGGTATGGATCCACATTTCTATCTTTGGTGGCCATGTCCGTAGTCAATATTTTTCAGGGATCCGCAGTGTATTGGTTGGCGTGTGTGATTTAAGTCATCTTTTATTTTGAGCATAGGTATGCCTACCTTGGAAATGGAACATATATTAATATTGTTTGATGGTTGTTTTGAGCTTATTCCAGGTTCTCCAACTCCATGCCCTTGCATTGAAGAATTTTAAAGTGTTTCGACCATCAATTTCTCTTCTAACCTCACACTTTAGGGGGGAAATGTGTTACACACCAAAATGTCACACTTAAGTAGCTCACCATAAGTGTCGCAAGTGTCATGAAAGTGTCGCATACACTAACACCATGAAAGAACATTTGTCACAATCCCTAGTAAATGTGGAGGAGAAATATATTATATGAAGGTCAAAATACTATGTGCACATGAATTAATTATTAATATTCATAAAAATGAAATTAATTTACTGTGAGAATCCACCTCACATTGGTTTCCTATTTTCAAGGAGAGGTTGAGAATGTCATGGATGGTTGAGATAATTTTGCAAACCAAAATCTTAAATTGGTGGATCTTGAGAGATATTTCCTCCTTAAAATCCTTGAGAGATATGTTCTCCCTAAAATCCTTGAGAGATATTTTCTCCATAAAAACTTGGAGATCCCATTGTAGTGAATCTAATGAGTGATATACTCCATGGTGGTTAAGTCTCCAAATCCTATATAATGAGGGATTTACATGGAGAAAGGATGAAGCTTTGGATACCAAATTTATGATCTTGGGAGCATCATGAAAGGGTTGGATGAGGGGACATTGGATAAATGTTTCATCATCATCCATGTTTGTAAATATTCTATGGGTTCTCATTTTAATAATATACTTGGCCTATTTCCTTTTAGTTTGTGTATCTTTACATATGTTTGTCTACTATAGATGAATTTGTTTAACCTGATGTGGTAGAGTAGGAGTTTCCTTGTTTTCTCATTTATTTATGTGGCTTTGTGGATATAAAGTTGTGCGAAAGAGTTTGGAGATCAATATCAAAGAGGAGTGGCGAGGAAAATCATCGGACTAGGTACAATCACCTTCTTTCCTTCACTCTTTTCAACTAGTTAAATAAATCTCAAAGTGATGTTAGTTTCCATTTGTATCTTTCTGTCTTGGTATAGGGGTCATTAATACAAGGGAAGATCCACCTGCATGTAGTGGGATTATTCCGAAACATGTATGTATGTACTAGAATAGGAGGTTCCATTTGGAAATCCTACTGTATATTCCCTAGGTGTGAGAAAAGAGATAGGAGCATCAAAACCTCATCCAACTACTCCATTTTGAAATTTAGATATGAAATTTCACTTCTTACGTCAAAAATGATATTTAAGAGAGCCTCTACCTATTTGGAATCCCCAAAAAATGCATGGGAACGATCTTCCACCTTATAAGAATTCAAATGTGGAGAAGGGGGATGACCATGCTCCATGTTCTAGACATCTGCAAATTATTGAATTTCTTACAGTGAAATATATTTATCTATTTGTTTTTTGGAGTTCCCCAATATGATTACCTCACCCGTAACCAAAGTGACATCTTCTTCCCACTTAGTTTTGCACCCGCAGGAAAATGAGTCTTTTTTGGTGAGATGAGATTCAATCTTCTCTTCCTTGGTATCCATTCTCTCCTGTAAGACTACAATCAAAATATGAAAGGAGATTCATTCTCGTCGAAAGTATATAATAAAAATATCCTAATTAATCTATTGTATACCCTGTAGTGAATACAAACCCCTTCCTATATGCACTCTTTTTAGCGTGCCTTACCCTAAAACCTATGTCGGGGAACGCTAGCTAAACAACTATATCTTTTTTTTTCTTCTCTGATACCATTTTGTGACATTCCTAGACTTAAACCAATAGGCCATGCCATACTACCAAATAAATTTCATGCTTTGATACCATACATATTTATATACATATCTATATAATGCAATTTAAACAATTATAGCATTATGTTCATATGCCTATTCATGCAGAAACAACATTAAAACATACATGCAATATATACGGACAATTCTAATAACATTATAACTTTATTTCAAGATACACATCATATAGAGAAAAAACATTTTGTACTTATATTTTAATATATGACCACTAACTACGTGTATACCTTCCACGAACCTCCCATCCTTAGACCACGTTTCTCATTAGGTTCAACAGTGGGTCACCCCCGAGCTGGGAATAAACTCCATCGGGTAAAGAGTTCCTAGGTTTGGAAAGGATAAGAAGAAAGTCAAACAAATCGACAAGAAGGATTTTCTCCCAGGAGCCACTTACGCCCGCAACCCACAGACCCTCATTCCCCACATGCCTGTCCCACCCTAGGAGTGTACACCTTCACATTCACAAGTCCAACGATTGTCCACCTCCCTTCCAGGGCTTCAAAAACAGGTTGAATCAGAAGTCTTAGAGTACTGTAGCTACTATCGAAATCCCTCCAGGATAACTCACTTCCTCAACACACTCTCTCACCTGGACAGAGTTGCTCACAAGCCTAACAACATGCCTCTTCTATCTAGCTCCTAAATCTAGCAGGTAATCTCCACAACAAAAAATGGGTATGGGATCTGTTAATGGCAACAAGCCACACCAGTCCAGAGAAAATGTGGGTAGCAACAGAAAAGGATAAGACGCTATATGGTTCAGACACTATGCAGTCGTGATGTGCTTCACAGGAAAAATGATTAGCTTCGTAACATGGGTGTGTGGGTTTCAGAAGTTGCAGAGATCGATGATAGAGACAATGGTTGGGGGTGATAAGGCTCTCCCTGTCTTATTGTATGCATCAGTGGGGATTATTGATGACTTCTAGAGTGATGAACATCACGATAATGGTGAGGGAACCTCCAACGAGATGACTTTCCCACCTAAAAATTGCATTTGCCCAGGTTGACACATGTCTTCCTGAAGATGCATGAGCTCATCCACCCTATACCTCCTATGTTTCTTGACAGGGGATGTACTTAATCTACTCTGTTCTCTCCTATGGGAATGCTTTTGGGAGTTTTGGTGATGTCTGCTACCACTCCTAAATCTTCATTCCTCATTAGGGGGCATGTGGTTCCGTGATTTGCTAGACCCACTTTCCTTATCCAACTTCTTTTCAATTATTTCTAGGCTCCCTATTAACTTTATATTGAAGTCTTTTTGATGCTCCTTGGCTCTCTTAATCCTTTCGTTACCTTCCTGGTGAATCTGAACATCTTTTTGCAAATTCCTAATGATTTTCATCTGGCTCACTTCTTTATCTATTTCTTATTCATGCCCATTGTAGTTTGCTCCTTCAATTCCCAAATGGACATCCATTCCTCTAAATTCATTCTCCAGAATGTAAGCATCATGTGCTTCCTCCATTTATCTTCAATAGGTAACAATTTTGTTCGGTTCTGACAATTGGTAACTCTGTAAAATGTGAAGACAACCAAATTTTTCCAGGCTATCAGTCCTTAATAATTTTGCAGAGAAACTTATGAAATTTGATTCAACAAAAAGAATATCAGAGTCCATTTTCTAGGGGTCTTGGTCAATCAAAAATCCCCACAGATCTTTTTTCGATCCCTCTTTTTTTCTACAATTCACCTTCGGACGCTAGCCCCTTTTTCTTCCTTAAAACCTTAATTTACATGTGACCACAACTGTGACCAAGTGTTAATGATTGGGCGCTTATCCAAAGACTCGAAAATTCGGGGCTCTCGAGCTTCAAATATTTCCCCTTTCCACACATCACAATCACAGAACCTTAGTTAGGTAAATGTGCTACCATACAATACAAATTCCTTTTTAAAATATTATCTATCATCTTTTTAATTGTCTGTCAATTTAAAATTTCATAAATAAAAATGTGGCACATTTTTAAAAATTATTCTTACTAATTAAAAATTTCATCCATGAAGATGTGATGTGGCACATTTTGAGCATGCCGTGTCTCTCTCAAATCATCCTTATATATCCGTTCCAACATACTTTTGTACTTTCCATGTATGGATGGTTCCCTTTTATTAGGCTTTTGACAGGATGGCGTTCTCCACCATATCAATGGTTAAAAGGAGTCATATAAGAACTATTCGCATTCCATGGTGCACTCGAACTATTCCCATTGTATGCTGTAACCATTACCAAACTTCAAATTTTAGGTCTCTAAGAAGCTCCATGCAATGAAAGGAACAAAAAATTCTCATCTTTTAGGTATGTTACAAGCTCCTTGTAGTGAAAGGAAAAGACTTATGATATTTTTTTTTAAATAGAATTGAAATATTTATAAATTCCAAATCTTTAATAAAAAATTTAAAAGTTAGAAGTTAAGATCCTCTAAAAACTAAAAGAAGTAATAAATTATTTTAAAATTAAAAGTTAGTTACTAAAAACTATAATTTATAGTTTTTAGCTAATTATATAAAACAATTTAAATAGGTTAAACTTCATATTGATCTTAAATTTATTAAGCATTGAGAAGGATCAAATTTATGAAAATGAAAAAATGATTACATTCTTAACAAGGTATTTACTTAGAAAGATTTGATCCTTCTGCGGACTTCATAGATCTCGGGTTAAGATGGATCTATATTGATAATATAGTATATTGTTGATGATCTTTATATGTAAAATGAATAGAAAATAAATTCAATTTAAATAAAAATTATTTTATTTCCCTGAAAGGAACTCTACAATCATATGGAGGAAATGTTCATGTAACATAACTTATTAGAATGTTAATTAAATATATAAATAAAAGTTAAAAAGAAAAAAAACCAGTTTAATATTAAAAATTTAAATGACCATGATCCTGACTCTGATCATAAACATTTAACCCCAACTATAAACTTTTCCATGCATAGGAGCGACATTGAAAATAATACTTATAATCAAAGGTATTTGTTCTTTGACAAAAGTAATGTGACATTTTCTTAAAGGATTTAAACAGTAAATTCAATATCCCAACTTATAAGGACGACATTGAATAATTCTATCATAATTTTACAACTACCCTTTCCACTTCTATTAAAAAGTTCTCTTTTAAGGTGTCCTGTAAAAAAATAATAGAATGACCGACCCTTGGTATGATAAATAATGTAAAATTGCCATGAAATCCATAAGGGATGCTTCTAATGAGTCCTTAAAACTCGATAAGATCAATAAGTACAAATCCCTAATTAAAAGGAAAAAAACAATACTAAAGTAAGAGAAAATTCCGCAACTATATCAAAACCGGTACTATATCAAAAACAGTTCCCTAATTCCATGGAAACCATTCCTACTGTCCCTACAAAGGAAGAAGTTTTTTTTTCTTTAGATGACATAGAGTTCTAGGTTAAGCAACTTGCAAATGGGAAAGTGAAGGACATTGAAGGCTACCAAGATGAAATTTTTAAAATTGAAGGGCCTATCCTTATCCCTCACGTACAAAAGCTCTTCAATTTAGCAGTCAAACAAGGATTCCCTAAACCTTGGATGCAAAGCCTCATTGTTCCTATTTTTAAAAATGGGGATAGAAATATTCCCTCTAATTATAGGACCATTCTGATTAGCCCTATTTTAGGCAATCTTGATGAAATTATTTTGGAAAAGAAGATTATCCTTTGGCTAGAAATTCACGGTAAAAGAGATAAAGGTCATCCTGGATTTAGGATATATCATTCAACTGTGGACCATATTGTTACTTTTAGGATCACTACAGAGGAGTTATGCAATACTGAAACCAATTTTTTTTGTTGTTTTGTTGACTTTAGAAAATCTTTTGACATGGTTCTATGTAAAACCATTTGGAATAGGTTGTAAGAGACAAAAGTGCCTCTCGATTTGAGGGTTGTTGCAATAATGATGCATGGGAACATGATTTCTAAGTTTAAAAACACTAAGGGCTGGTCAAAAGAGATTAACTACAATATTGGATTCAAACAAGGTTGTCCCTTGTCTCCTACCCTTTTTGGCATATACATTGACACGTTAGAAGATTGTTTGGAAAAAGAAGGTTGTGTCACCCCTACTCTCACTGGTATAGTCATCAATCTTCTTCTTTATGCCGATTATATCATTCTTATTACAAGGAGTCCCCACGATCTTGAAAAACAACTAAGGATCCTAAAAAAAAATTTCTCCAATAAGGGTATGACTGTTAATATTGATAAGACTAAGGTCATGATTATTAAATCCAATAAGATCAATTACGAAACCTTCATATATGAAAACAAAAACCTAGAGAAATTGACTTCATACAAATATATTGGAGTTGATATTCAACACAATCTCAATTGGAATTATAGCATTGAGAAAATGATTATTGTGGGATGGAAATCTTATTATGGGCTTGAAAAAAATTGTAAATCAGTTGCTCTTTGGAGTTGGGATAAGAAGAAAATCCTCTTTGAGACTCTTGTTACAGCTGTTATCCTTTATGGATGTGAAGTGTAAGGTTGTAGTATCTCTCGTGAATTGAGGAGAAATATACAGAAAATACAAAATAATTGTATAACATATAATCTCAAAATTAAGAGAGATACACCCTATCCCATCCTCCTCTTAGAAACGAGTCTCTACCCCATTGAGAGCATGGCTATGACTAGATACCTAATGTATAAGAACAAGTTAAACAACATGGAATACAAGAGCCTTCCTAAAATTTCTTCAAAATCGAGCAGTAACCAACATCAACTCAAGCGAGGATTTCATAAAGATGCATGGTCTTGGCTAAAGTATTGGGGAATCATGGAAGACAACATTTTGCAGAATAAAGATACTATTAAAAAAATCATCAAATCAAAATTTAAGGATAAAATGTGGTATGATAGAGGTAGAGGGAAAAAGAAAATTAAGGTATTATAAGGATGTAATCAACCCTAATATAGAAGATCAAAATTATCTATCTGTTTTTTCAAGTGTAAAAAAGAAATAATCATTGCTAAGAGAAGAACATATTCTCACGAGCTTCATAGTAAAACTGGGCATTAGTCAATTCCTAAAACACAATGGAATGAAAGAGTGTGTCACCTTTGTGAAACTAAGAAGGTTGAAGATGAAAAACACTTTCTCTTAGATTGTGCAGCCTATACCCATATTAGATCTCATTTTCAAAATATTTGTCACACTACCAAGCTTTCTAACCTCTTAACTCAACAAAAATATGGTGATATTGGAAAGGTTCTCTTAATGTTTTTCGATCATAGAAACAAAATTCTAAAGAATCACAACTAATCACTTACCCTCTTAAGTTCTGATAGAACAATTCGGTCTTAGTGGATGTTAATCATCATCATCATCATCA
>SNQJ01S0032816.1:31257-41933 GCA_010110895.2 Picea sitchensis | reverse complement strand
ATTATAAAATATATTAATATATTTTTTTGTTTGCTAGAATTGTTCACACATTATATTAATGATCTAAAAAACCTCTGAATCCTATGAATTTGTATTTGTTCACATGTGTTGATAAAGATACGAAAGTCTATCCATAAGTTGTGGTTAATATAAATAAGCGATGACCTACTAATTTCAAGTGGAGAGCATAGGATGAGATATAAGTTTTGAAGATGTTTTTCCATTCATTCAATGAAATAAGTTGTCACTCATTGTAGGGGGTAACCCTATGGGGTATAATTGTTTTTTAACTTAGAAAGAATGAAATAGGCTTATTTAGATGAGGGTGTTTGATCACAATAGAAAAACCATGATTTATGACATATGTTTCAATACAAATAATGGCTTCATTTTCATCAAATTAGAGAGAATGCAGATCTTAATATGGTGGCTCCCTCTTGTTCTTCAATATATAAATCGAATATGACTCTATTCCTCATGGAAATTCGCTTGATTAATCAATGACTTTGATTTTATTTCAATAATGCTATACAACTTCAACAAGTATCTTTCCTATTGTGAAGCTTAATTCACTCTATTTTTCATTTGAAGAAAATTCACATTTCTATTTTGATGACAACTTAGATTATGAACTACTGTGAATTTAATAAATTTTCAAACCAATACACTGCAATTACATGATACACCATGACATGACCTTCACTTGTTATTCTCTTATCGATACCAGTTGTATTCAACTCGAACTCCCAATCTTTTCTTTTTGATACCATGTTATTTTTCTAAATAAATTAAAATGTTTGCAAACATGATTAAAAATGAACTCAATAAACTTATATAAAACAAATTATTTTATTATAATAAAAGCATTTGATATAATTTGCTTTATCTCCCCTNCCCTTCCCTTCTAAAATACTATCTATCATCTTTTTAATTGTCTATCAATTTAAAATTTCAAGAATGAAAATGTGGAACATTTTTTTAATTATCCTTGCTAATTTAAAATTTCATCAATGAAAATCGAATCATCCTTATATATCCATCCAAACACACTTTTGTACTTTCCATGTATTGATGATTCCGTTTTATTAGGCTTTTGACATGATGGCGTTCTCCATCATATCAATGATTAAAAGGGGTCATATAAGAACTATTCTCATTGTATGGTGCACTCGAAATATCGTATAGTGTAACCATTACCAAACTTCAAATTTTAGGTCTCTAAGAAGCTCCATGCAATGAAAGGAACAAAAAACTCTCATCTTTTAGGTATGTGACAAGCTCCTCGTAATGAAAAGAAAAGTTTATGTTTTTTAATAAAATTGAAATATTGATAAATTCCAAATCTTAAAAAAAAATAAAAAATTAAAATGTTAGAAGTGAACATCCTCCAAAACTCAAAAGAAGTAATAAATTATTTTCAAATTAAAAATTACCTACTAAATAAAATATTTTTAAATTAAAAGTTATTTAAAATTATGATTTTTAGTTAAGTATACAAAACAATTTAAATTGGTTAAATTTTATATTGATCTTAAATTTATTAAGCATTGAGAAGAATCAAATTAATGAAAATGAAAAAATGATTGCATTCTTAAAAAAGTTTTCACTTAGAAATATTTGATCATTTTGGAGACTTGATAGATCTTGAATTAAGATGAATCTATATTAATATAGTATACTGTTGATTTATATACATATTTTATTAATTAATAATAACTTATAAAATGAATAGCAAATAAATTCAATTTAAATAAAAAATATTTTATTTCCTTGAAAAAAACTCTACAAACCTATGGAAGAAATGTTCATGTAACATAACCCATTAGAATGTTAATAAAATATATAAATAAAAGTTAAAAAGAAAAAAGAAAAAAACTAGTTTAATAATAAAAGTTTAAATGACCATGAGCCCGACTATGATCATAAACCCTTAACCCTAACTATAAACTTTCCCACGCATAGGAGTGACATTGAAGAGAATAATGATAATCAAAGGAATTTGTGATTTGACAAAAGTAATGCTCACCTTTTCTTAAAGTATTTAAATAGTAAATTAAATATCCTAACTTATAAGAACAACATTGAAGAACTCTATCATAATTTTACAACTACCCTTTCCACTTCTATTAAAAAGTTCTCTTTCAAGGTTTCCTATAAAAAAAAAAATTTAATGACCAACCCTTGGTATGATAAAGAATGCAAAATTGCCAAAAAATTCATTAGGGATGCTTCTAATGAGTCCTTAAAACTCGATAAGATCAATACGTACAAATCCCTAATTAAAAGGAAAAAAATGTACTATATCAATAACAAGTAAGAGAAAATTCCACAACTATATAAGTTGGATCCTAAGAAGTTATGGAGCCAAATTTTAAACCTAAATACTAAAGAAAATAATAGGATTCCCTTAAGGGAATGGAATTCCTACCTTAAAAATCTTTATGAGTTCCCTAATGCTATGGACATCATTCGTATTGTCCCTACAAAGGAAGAAGTTTTTTTCTTTAGATGACATAGAGTTCGAGGTAAAGCGGCTTGCAAATGGGAAACAAAGGACATTGAAGGCTACCCAGATGAAATTTTTAAAATCGGAGGGCCTATCCTTATCCCTCACATACACAATCTCTTCAATTTAGCAGTCAAGCAAGGATTCCCTAAACCCTGGATGCAAATCCTCATTGTTCGTATTTTTAAAAATGGGGATAGAAATATTCCCTCTAATTATAGGACCTTTCTGATTAGCCTGATTTTAGCTAAGCTTTATGAAATTATTTTGGAAAACAAGATTAGCCTTTGGCTAGAAATTCACGGTAAAAAAGATAAAGGCCAACCCGGGTTTAGGATATATCATTCAACTGTGGACCATATTGTTACCTTTAGGATCATTGCAAAGGAGTTCTGCAATACTAAAACCATTTTTTTGTTGTTGTTTTATTGACTTTAGAAAAGATTTTGACATGGTTCCAAGTAAAACAATTTGGAATATTTTGTAAGAGATAAAAGTGCCTCTCAAGTTGAGGGTTGTTTCAATAATGATGCATGGTAACATGATTGTTAAGTTTAAAAACACTAACGGCTGGCCAAAAGAGATTAACTACAATATTGGAGTCAAACAAAGTTGTCCCTTGTCACCTACTGTTTTTGGCATATGCATTGACACGTTAGAAGATTTCTTGGAAAAAACAGGTTGTGTCACCCCTACTCTCACTGGTATAGTCATTAATCTTCTTCTTTATGCCGATTATATCATTCTTATGACAAGGAGTCCCCACAATCTTGAAAACCAACTAAGGATCCTCAAAGAGTTTTTCTCCAATATGGGTATGACTCTTAATATTGATAAAACTAAGGTCATGATTATTAAATCCAATAAGATCACTTATGATACTTTCGTATATGACAACAAAAAATTGGAGAAAGTGAATTCATACACATATCTTGAAATTGATATTCACCACAAGCTCAATTGGAATTATAGCATTGAGAAAATGATTATTAGGGGATGGAAAGCTTATTATCGGCTTGAAAACAAATGTAAATCAATTGATGTTTGGAGTTGGGATAAGAAGAAACTCCTCTTTGAGACTCTTGTTACACATTTTATCCTTTATGGATGTGAATTCTAGAGTTGTAGTATCTCTAGTGAATTGTGGAGAAAGATAGAGAAAATACAAAATAATTTTATAACCTATAATGTCAAAATTAAGGGAAATATGCCCTATCTCATCGTCCTCTTAGAAACGAGGCTCTACCCCATTGAGAGCATGGCTATGACTAGATACCTAATGTATAAGAACAAGTTAAACAATATGGAAGACAAGAGGCTTCCTAAAATTTCTTCAAAATCGAGTCGTAACCACCATCGACTTAAGCAAGGATGTCATAAAAATGCATGGTCTTGACTAAAGTATTGGAGAATCATGGAAGACATCATTTTGCAAAATAAAGACACTATTAAAAAAATCGTCAAATCAAAATTTAAGGAGAAAATGTGGTATGATAAAGAGGTAGAAGGAAAAATAAAATTAAGGTATTATAAGGATGTAATCAACCCTAATATAGAAGATCAAAATTACCTATCTCTTTTGCCAAGTGTAAAGAAAAAAATAAGCATTGCTAAGATAAGAATAGATTCTCATGAGCTCCATAGTAAAACTGGGCATTATTCAATTCCTAAAACGCCATGGAATGAATGAGTGTGTCACCTTTGTGACACTAGGAAGGTTGAAGATGAAAAATAGTTTCTATTAGATTGAATATGACCACATAGTAAAGACATCTTTAGGAGGAGAAACCCGTGCAAACAAGGAAAGTCATAATGAGCTGACAAAGTTAGAGGGTACCACCTCCAAGGGCACAAACTCTACCTAGGGCTCTAAAGTCTGCATCTTTCCTTGTTGGTATTGGTCAAGAAAGTTCTACAATTATAAGGCACTGGGAAGCCATTAGAAGGCCCATACGAATGAGCGAACTATAAGCAAATCGAATCCCATTCGGAATTGCCTGCCAACTGCCTGCTTACAGTATCCTACTTTTGTAGGGAAATAGCCTACTAATTCTCTGTTTGCTTCTAATCGCAGACTTTCTCACAATTTTGAGTTTCAGAGAGTGGACCTATGAAGTTTCTCAACGTCAATTTCATACATGCCACTAGAATACCCATAAGCATGAGAAAACTGTAAGAAAATCGAATCCCATTCTGAATAGCCCGCCAACTGACTTCTTTCAGTATCTTGTTGTAGGGAAACAACCTAGTCATGCTATGTTTGCTTGCAATTGCAAGATTTCTAACACTTTTGGGTTGTAGAGAGTGGACTTTCAGCAGCGGCCACACAACTTTCACGTCATGTCAAGCTCTTTGTCTTTTGTGAAAAGTGCCAGAAATGACATTGAATTAAAGTCTGTCTCTTTGTCTTCTCTAAAAAGGGCCAGAAATGACATCGAATTGGCGTCGAGCTCTTTACCTTCTGTGAAAAGGGTTAGAAATCAATATCCTTAGTAGCACAACACAGCGCCTGGTAGAATGGTTACTACAGAAGATGTGGAGCTTGACTTCTCTTTGCATCTTTGAGGCATTGAAAATTTTGTATTCTTTGACTACATTTTCTAACATTGTCACTAGCTTGTTCCATTCAAAACTTGACCTTGCATTCCATTACCCAGACAGACCTTAAGTCTGTACATAACCATATTTTTTTATATCATTTTATCAACTCTCTGATATATTCGTAATCTTGGGAGACCTGGTTCTGAAATGATCATATGTGAGAGTACTTCACTCTGTTAAATAGAAACATAATTTATGGGCAATGTTTGCATAGTCGCATAGATTTATATGAGATTTTCCCTTAGCGTTTAAGTTCTATTTCAAATTTATATTCATTCTAGATAATCTTTAATGGGCAATGTTTGCATAGTCGCATAGATTTATCTGAGCTTTTCCCTTAGATTTTAAGTTCTATTTCAAATTTATAGTCATTCTAGTTAATGTTGAAAATTACATTGTCTATTGTATTCCAGTAATTCAAAAGGTAAATAATACATTGTATATTGTATTTAAGTAATTCTAAAGGTAAATAATATGAGATTGTTAATCTTAAATTTGGACATGAATCCTTTTACTTTTAAATGTCTTTTTTAAATGAATATTCATTTAATTGAAAAAGTACTTTTTATATTAGATTTAAACAATTCCAATGTTAAGATTGTTAATTTTCAATTTTTTTAATAAATAATATTATCTTGAATCTCTTCACTTAATAAATAATATCACCTTGAATTTCTTCAGTTTTTCAATTTTCTTAATATATAATATCACCTTGAATCTCTTCACTTTTGAGTTTACATTTTAAATATTACATTGAATCTCTTCACTTTTGAGTTCAATTTTTTTAATAAATAATATAACCTTGAATCTCTTCACTTAATAAATAATATCACCTTGATTCTCTTCACTTTTCCAATTTTGTTAATAAATATTATCACCTTCAATCTCTTCACTTATTAAATGATATCATCTTGAATCTCTTCACTTTTGAGTTTACATTTTAAATATCACCTTGAATCTCTTCACTTTTGAGTTTACATTTTAAATATCACCTTGAATCTCTTCACTTTTGAGTTTACATTTTAAATGTCTACTCATTTTAGATAATTTTGAAAATATCTTATTATTCAATTTACTTAGTAAATATAAAATTAGTTATTTTAGATTTTTTTATTAATAAATATAAAATTGGTTATCTCATTTTTTTATTAATAAATATGAAATTTATTATCTTATATTTTTTCAAATGCTTAGGAATGTTTCCCTAAGAAGTAGTGAAAACGGTTTGTGAGGAAAGCTCAAAGGATCTCTTAACCTCAAGGTAGGTGGAAAAGATTTTCCCACTATTGTTTTTCCTTGTGGAGATGATACGTGAGCCATTCTTTAAGAAGACCATACTTTTCAAACACTTTTTGAATATACATGCAAATACAGGAGAGGAGATTCAATATTTGCAAGGAAGACTTCTCAAAATCCCCTATTTAGATAATGATCTACCCCCTGCCACTAAATTGCAAGGACATGTAAACTCTGAGATGCATTAGTAACACCCCAGGGTCCTATGTCAAATATTTTGTAACGTCCTCCTCGTTACGACAACAACTCTAAAGACAGGTGCAATTTTTTTTTTCTTTTTTTTTTNGTAGGAGTAACAAACACACATGACTCTACGTCTCCACTCGACAACCAACAAGACGCAACCACGATGTTCAGGACAAGAAGACTGAAGGCACACAACAAGTAACTGCAACAATATACGACCATAGGCATAAGGCGCACGACACAAACATTAAGACATACTGGGGGTGCACAGTAAGAACACAGAGGGAAGAATCCATGGTGCTAGGGTTACTATTTCTGCACAGGAAAGCAGGGCGTTTAGCCTTATGTCTTCTCGAAAGAAGATTAGACAGGCTCCTGGGCGACTGCTCAGGCATAAACTAGTAACCCGACCTAGAACAAGACGCAAGAAAGACGAACACAACAAGATGATCCCGACCTATCACAGTGACAACAGGCAATAAACGCCCCTAGACATAAGGCATACAACTACCAGCTGTAAGCAGAGAACGACACCTGGTGTTAAGTACAGTACAGTCACAGGTGGAAGAATCCAACAATAGAGTTTACTATTTCTGCACAGAAAAGCAAGACGTTTAGTCTTATGTCTTCTCAAAAAAAGATTAGACAGTCTCCTGGCCGACTGCTCACGCAGAAACTAGTAAATCTTTTAGGGAGTCGCAGTAGTGGAAACTGTGCCTTTAAACAGCTCGAGACTACTGATATGGCTCAGGATTCTTACACTGAAAAAAATCACACAGATCTAAATACTAAGCTATAAGAGGGGTCTATATCCCGCCCGACACAACCGACCAAACAACCAACTGGATACTATCAAGTACAACATAAACAAGAAGGACGACTACATCCTTTACCGAAGGTGCACGACAAGAAGGATGCCGACAACGAACACCCAGGTTCCCATTATTAAATTCAACAACTTTTCTCAATTACGGAACTTTAAAAGTTTATGGTACTTAGTTCAGGGCACCCGTCATTTTATAAGTCGCCAAACACTACAATTCCTTAGCTTTTTAATTGAAATGACAGTGTTATTACGTTTTATACGATATCAACACTAACCCTTCGTTTTATTTTACAAAGAACTAACCCTTCCCTTACATAATTAACGATATAATATATTGAAATTACACCGCAATATTGTGATGCCATGACGAAATGATTCAATAACCTTGCAATTTAGTAACCCACCACATTACATGGATAAATTCTAATCTGAACATCCCATCTTAGTTTAGGCTGGAAGATCCTTACTCACATGATTAAGAACAGTATACCAATAATTCTATCCTAAAATATACTAATCTGGCATTCTCTAATTTCAACATTAATCTTAATTACAGCATTTAATATTTAATATTAAATACAACCTTCTATAATTCATTACAACATTTAATTATAAATGAAAATTGGCATTCTATAATGACCCCATTAAATATGCATTACAACATTTAATATTTAATATTACTACAACAACATGTAATCGATTTCAGCTTTTAATTTTAGAATGAAATCTGACATTCTGAAGTGACCACTTTAAACTTGCTTTACCACATTAATCTTTAAATTAATCACAACGTTCTATAATCTATTGCAGCTTTTAATTATAGAATGCAACTAAATTTCTAAAATGACCACATTAAACTTGCTTTGCAACATTGATAATTAAATTAAATACAACCTTCTATAATCTATTGCAGCACTTGAATAAAGAATGAGAACTGGCATTCTGAATGACAATGTTTAATATTAATCTCCCTACTTTAACAATTCTGAAGCAATAGGAGCACGAAGATTCCCCCATATCTAAAGTATTTAATCTGCCCATAATATTTAAATATAGCAAGGATGATGTCATCAGGCATCCTTTCTCCTCGGTAAATATTTCTCTATATATTCACCAGAATTTACAGAGAAGTGACTGTAAAGTGTTTATATCTTTGGATGTGCAAGCATTTACAAGATGCAATATACCCTTTCATTTATGAAAACAAAATGATTTTAACATATTTAGGGTTTAATGGGGTTGTACAACCTAATTATTTTAGAAATAAAATGAAGTTTAGCATAAGAGAAATGCAAGGTATCAAAATAAATATGTCATTTAAAGTATTTAAGGTGGTGAATTGTGAAGGAAGGAAACCAACTATAAATTGTAGATGGATATAAACAAAGAATTATTGGCCATTATTGGATATGGAATTATGGTCGATTATAATAATTTTTATCTAACATTAATTTACAACCAATGATTTCAATCACATTCTTGACGAGATTGGATAATGCATGAACCCTCATTTTATGTTTTGCAAAGGACGCATGATAAATTTGAGCAAATTTGTAAATGTGAGAAGTTAGTTGGGTTTCTATTTTGAATTATTGTAGTCACAAAACGAAAATTTTGGTAAATCTATTCTAACAAATCATCGGCGGTCTACGATATGACTACAGTATATGGACATTGAGATTAGAATAGTCATATTAATATGGTAAACATAGGTCACTTATGATTAGAGTGCAAGGCAAATTGAGTACACTGCAATTATGAATAAATCACCGTAGAGATGAATAAAATTATGTAGAGTTGAATAACCTAAAGGGCAACGCCTAGGTTACACACTGCTGAGCTAGCTGTCAGAGGTAAAACTGCACTTTACTAATCTAAGAAGGTGTTTAATACTGCAGATATAGAAACTACAACATTAAGGCGTAAATAACATACATCTACGATACAACAACGCTGGACTGCCATTACGTTGAACCTGAATTTAGGGTTCTCACTTCCATAACGTAATTCAACAATGTGAGGAAGGGAAATCGCAGGTAGAGCAGACAGAGGATAGCAGCACGCGGACAGAGCAGAAAATTGGGACGCAACAATTAAGACGCAGAGACAAGCGACCCAACGCCAAGAAAATTTTTAACCCACACGAGAAATTTAACAATCTGTCCACTACAGTTTGCGGATACCTCCTCGGATCCATCCCTTGGAGCGTTGATATGCCTATGAAGACGATTTGCCAGTCATGCACAAACGAGAAGACTGTAGTTTTAAGAAAGGAATGACCGTGCATGGTAAAACAAATGACGGTAAGTGTATATAACGAATGACAGTAAATATTTTATAAAACGAACTACCCACCGTCGCCGTCAACGCCCACAGAAAATCGAGAAACATAAAAATGCCCAGCAAAAGAAATTGAAACGCCCACCGGCAACTGAAAAAACGCCTTCACTAAAATTAAAACACCTTCTAGTCAAAAGGAAACACTCACACAAAAAAAATGAAATACCACCCACACAGCAACCACTCGACAATTTTTTGTTCCTTTCCAGTTGATAACAGAAGAAAAGGGTAAATTTCGAATCCAGACAAACTCGCCCAAGTCGAAGGGTTTCGCCATTCCATCCAATAAATAAGAGTCTGATTTCTTTTTGTATATAACAGAGGAAAAGAAAGGTCAAATTATTACTGCACAAGTCTTCGCTACCACCCATTTCCATGTGATTTACAGGGTGAAAAAAAAATCAGTGCAATATCCAAGTAATCAACAACGCATCCCTCGTGCACTAGCATGCATTATAACTACATATGTGATTGACATTGACTAAAATTTGTACAGTATATTAAAAGCCAAATACCAATCCGGGAGACGCAGACGAAGAGTAACAAAGAAAATTAAAAATCCCAGCCAAGGATTAGTAAATCCCCATCCAGAACGCCATCAATAGTAAATTTAGGCAATCAATCGAATGGGCAAAAACTCAGGGCGAAATTCATCCATTAAATTATTTTACAGTTCCCAACATAATTTCTAATGCATTATTCTCAATAAAATAAAACTGCGTACCTGTTTCCTTGTGCCTGCCTCGTATGTTGTCCGCGCCTCAATTGATGTCCCGCGCTCCTTGCCGCTCCTGCTTGCCGACAGTGGAAAGCTCACCGGTACCTCCCAGCCAATCGCTAGGGGTACTCTGCTTCCCCCTTAGCCCCCCGAGCCGCAAAGGGGCCACACAAGATCCAGAGATAAGACTAGCTTCTCAGCTC
>SNQJ01S0032816.1:3339-22474 GCA_010110895.2 Picea sitchensis | reverse complement strand
GTAGTAAAACATCATGTCGTCTATCAGAACGCATCATAATCAAGCATAAATGTATTAATATCAGAAAAGTCCAGATCACTTGCGAGCAAGTGTCCTCAAAGAATAAGTTTTGTAAGTGCACCAGAGCGGGATGTTACATATTTGGAGGCTATCGAATTCAATAAGTACACTTCCAATGCTTGCATTTGTGTTTATATTAATGTCTCCCAAGCACTCTCAACTTCCATAACAATCTCCTTCAGAGATAATGAATGGATTTAAACCCTACACTATGAACACATGATTTTTTTGTGTCACAAATGCCATGAGCATGGCCACTTATTTTGGAATTGTCAACTTAACAAACAAGCCTAAAGGTGAGGTAAAATATGCAAAATGATTCATCACTATTAAAAGATTGAAGAAATAGAATAGGTACATAATCCACTCAATACTTAAGAAAGAAAATGATAAAAAATAAAAAAATAAATAGCCTTCTACTTCATCTAAGAAAACCCCCTTAGACCCAGCCAACAATGATCCATCTCTACTCCAACCCAAAAAATCATTGAGGGAAAGAACAACAAATCAATGGATAAACAGAAACATAAACATATAGAAAGTGCATAAAACGTTGGGATAGGAAAAAGAGGATATGTCAATGGAGCAATATCAAAATCTAGAATGCACTCCCTTAATGATAGACATGAAATATCAAGAAAACCTAATAGAAACAAAGGATGAATACACAGAGGAAATCTCGTCAATGAAAAAAGAAACCATATATATGGACATGGGAGATATAGATCACTCTCTCTTAGCCTTATACTATCATGAATATTACATAAAATCCTTATTATAAAAAGAGATAGTCACAATTTACAAGTTAATATTCAAATTAGCTCCAAAATATTGAAACAATAAGACCACCACCAACCCAATGGTCAAATTAGGTATAGAAGTCTCCACTCTAAAACCTACCAAGAAGGTCTCATGGAAGGCAAAGGGAAAAAAGAAAAATAAAGACAAACTGTAGGAGGTGGGAGAGAATCTCATCCACTAAAGGAAAGAGAAATATCTTAGGGAAAAATATATGCTTCACCCCAACTAATTTTAACTATAAAAATTGTGTCCTAGTATACAAGGGGACTCAACCCTCCTAGGAAACAAAAGAAAATCAAAGTGAAAATAGAAAATGAAAGCATTGACTTACTTTTCATTCATGAAACCAAGTTCTTGGAGACTTACATTCTATGAGATGACTTTCCCACCTGAAAATTGCATGCACCCAGGTTGATGTTGATATTATGGTATTTGTGGGAGGTATTTACCTCCACGTGTAAACCTGGAAAGGATAGAATACTCCGGGAAGCAATAAGAAACCCAAATGAGTTGGCTAATAACCCTAGAAGACTTCTTGGCTCAAGAAGATAATTTATATTAGGTTATTAGCCTCCAAGAGAAGAAGTCGGCCAGAAATAATAATATATACTGAATAGATACATACCCAGAATGAGAATTCGACCTAGGTAGTTATCCAAAATTAGTATAAATACAAGAGGCCAATTCTCATTCTGGCAGGCAGTATCAGAATTATAGATCATCACTTGTGCGCACTGCAGTTGGCCAATTTCTGCACAGGTTTGGAGGAGATATGCCATTGGAGCTGTTGTAGCTAGCAGTTACACTTGGACTATCTCTTAGCTAGGGTTTGGACTATATTGGAAACTATTGCAAGATAAGACGAATAAATCATGAAGAGACTGAGAAGAAGAAAAGACGGAAAGAAGTCAGCAATCAAGTGGAAATTGGAGAAAGAATTATGACGTTTTGTAGAAGACAACAAGACAGAAGTGTGGACTCTATTAGACAAAGAGAGCCAATTATATATTGCAGAAGACAATAAGGATGAAGACAGAAGCGTGGAATCTGTTAGATGGAGGGAGCCGATTATATGCACTCATACATGAATCAAGGATTAGGAGGGACATAATCCTATGATCCATTGAATATGATGAAGTATATATCCATGGTAGTAACCATGAAAGATAGTACGTGCTCAGTTCAACCTCAGAAGAAGTCTTCTTTGAAGAGAATCCTTAAAGTATCCCTGGTTGTCCATCCAGATCTATGATCCTATGATTAAAGAAAGAAGTGGAATCCTTAGGGCATGGAATCTATAAGAAACTCCATGCACCCAAAAGCTAAAGAAAAACATGAGGAAGAACATGAAGATTCCAAGAAAGAAGAGAAGCCTGAACAACCAGTCATTTCATCGAGAATCACAAGATTACCAGCCTAATATGAAAGAAATCAAGAAGAACTGAAAGTTGTGACAAAGAATAGTGTACGGAAAACTTATGAATGAAATAATTACAAGATCCAGAACTAGAGGTTCTCCCATATGGAGGGAGAAGACAATGATTGCTCATTTGAGTAAAATAGACATACCTCTACATGAGTCATTATATTATCCATGGGTATGCAAAGACCGTTGTCCAGAGAAATTGACAAATATCATATGAAAAGAAACCTCAAGACTTTGAGGCATACCAGAAAGAGACCCTTGTATACAGATGGAAGTAGATAACTTGGTGGAGAACCTCCAATGCACAACAGAAGCGTGGTGAATATTCTTTATAACAGAGATATTGTATCAAGATGATTACTCAGTAGATCAAATCTCATGATGATAGAAGAAGTTCCAAATGGATATGTTCCATTTTTCCAACAATGATATACTCTATTGATCAGAGCTACATGAAGCCTTCAGAGAAAATCAGTGTTCTAGACCGAAGTACATTTGAAATCAAGAATTACATTATCTGTGATGAAGTCCAGAAAGGAGAAAGTGGTTCTCCAATACATATCTCAACAGATGAGCAGATAAACAAACATCTTGGTAAAACTTCTATCCAAGATGAAAGAGTTTGTGTACTCAAGATGGAGCTTGTGGAGACGACTTCCTATTGAAAAAGGAAGATATGACTCCCAGGTTGGGAGGGAGAACTGATATGTATTGATTTATGGACAGTCATTTTTTTCATTTCGAAAAATGGTCCAGGATGAGCAGTTTCCTTTCCAGTTTGGAAATTGGATTGACATTTATGACAGACAACCATTTCCCATTCTGGTTAACATGGGAAATGGTCCAGAGTTGTGATGTATCATAGACAGTGACTTCCCATTGTAGTTAACATGGGGAGTGGTCTAGGGAAATCTCTCTTCTTGAGGGTTACTCAAGAAGACTAGCCCGCCTCATTGGACAACGATTTATCATTGTAGTTAACATGAGGAATGGTTTGTTTTGGAGGTTGATACAGGACAGTCTTTTCCTCTTGTGGTTAATAGGGGAAATGGTCTGGACAGTCATTCCTTAGAGTTCATACATTCTCTCTAGGGTGCACTTTGATTAGTGTAGGAGGAATGGCCCAGGGTGGGGAATGGTCGAGGCTCCACAATCAAGGATTATACATTCTCTCCAGGGTGCACTTTGATTAGCGTAGGAAGAATGGCCCAAGGTGGGGAATTATCCAGGTTCAGAAGACAAGAAAGTTATTCTTCCTTGCTTGAGAACAATAGTCCAGATATCTCATTGTTCTACTCCGAGGGAAGATATTCTTTCAGATCTCACAGATGTGAGTGAAAGATTGGCCCAGATGATTCAGTTTATATCATAACATTGTTTCTATGCAGATTGATATCATATGATTGTTATGAAGACTATATGACAGTATATGTATACTACTATGGTGGATGTATTCCATTTTTCGTGACTATATGCTGCTAATCAAGTACTTGTGTGTTACTTGGTGTGGTAGTGTACCACTAGATTGTAGTTATGTACTACTATGGATAGACACATTTGTGCTATATTTTGTTTCGGTTTCCTTGAAGACTATCAACAATATTGGAGATTATTATCGGTGAGATGGATAATCAAAGGACAAAGATTTCCCAAACGAAAAATGGTTCATAGAATTTACTCTTCTAGATTAGAAAAATGGCTCGTGTATTACTCTGTGGAGGGAGCATCATGTCTAATTACTTAGATAGAGTATGGTTTTGAGAGATGATGCAGTTTATGACATTGATGATGATGATGATGGTGCTCATGATCTAGTCATGATGTTGATACTATCGGGTGAACGGTATGTTTTTTGTGCTCAAGACCATTACCTGTAATACCTCCCTATCTAGGAGGGAGTGTTGATATGATGGTATATGCGAGACGTATTTACCTCCACGTGTAAACCTAGTGAGGATAGAATACTCTGGGAAGTAAGAAGAAATCCTAATCAGTTAGATAATAACCCTATAAGACTTGTTGGCTCAAGAAGATAATTTGTATTAGGTTATTAGCCTCCAAGAGAAGAAGTCGGCCATAAATAATAATATATATTGAATAGTCAGATACCCAGAATGAGATTTCATCCTAGGAAGTTAGCCAAAATTAGTATAAATACAGGAGGCCACTTCTCATTTTGGCAGGCAATATCAGAATTGTAGAGAAACACTTGTACGCACTGCAGTTGCCCAGTTTCTGCGTAGGTTTGGAGGAGAGTTGCCATTGTAGCTGCTGCAACTAGCAGTTATGCTTGGACTATCTCTTAGCTAGGGTTTGGACTATCTGATCAACTCTTATTGGTGTGATATCCTTCAGGAAAGGTGCACTACCTTTTGTTTGGTTATCTAGCATAGGGTTTTCTTCTAGAGTGATTCTCTGTCAAGGTTAAGGTGCTCGGAGGGTGGCTTCGACCTATGGTTGGGTGACAAGGGTATTGTCAATGGTAAAATGAGCATATCCACTTATATTCTAAAATTTGACACATGTCTTCCTGAATTTTCCTGAGCTCCACTTAACACTCATTCCCTTTGTGCAGGAGCTTAGGAAAACATAGGTTATGTCAAACCTTAGCCTCTAGAAAATAATAATATAATATTATTCCCTTAGAGATAAGCCCTCTATCTTATCCCCTATTCCTAGACAGTTATCCCCTTCCCTTTCCCTACCTAGTGGAGCTTAGTCCCCCATAACTCTTTCTTCATGCTCAGTCTACATGCAACGATGTAATTTTATTGATGATGTGAGTCTTTACATATACAAAATCAGGCTCATTGGCCTTAGCATCTGGGCTCTCTAGTCTAATAGATACATAAGTCTTCTAGCTTATAAACACTTGGTTCACCAACCTTTAAAGATAATTACAATTTAGCAGGGGCTCAACCTTGGGGTGTTGCAATCCCCTCCCCTAGTTTTTACATTGTCCTTAGTGAAACTTATTTACACAACAACAAAAATATTTATTAGATCTTCAAAAAGATGTGGGTATTCTTCCCGCATAGCACCTTTGTGCTACCATATTGTGTCTTGAGGTCTATACCAAGTCCACTGAACCTTTACAAGACTTATGGATTGATTCTGGAGTTGCCTGCTTTTCCGGTCCAATATTCGCACCCGATGCACTTGTAAAATGCCTTCTTTCTCCATATGAATCACATTCCATTCAATCACATGATTAACATCAGGTATATATTTCTTGAGAAATGAGACATGAAATACCTTATGAACAGGCACACATGAAGGAAATGAAATCACATAAGCTATTGGTCCAATCCTTTCTAGAATTTCAAACAACCCACAATCTCTGGATGCCAACTTGGAATAGTTTCCTAGCTTCATGGAACTTGTGTTGTCTTTCACCTTCAAGAAAACTTGATGCCCCACTTTAAATTCCTTGTAAGTTATGTTCTTGTCAGCATAGCTTTAATTCCTCTCTTAGGAAGCCTTCAAATTTTGTTTAATCTTTAGCATTTTCACTTTCATTTCCTTGAGAAACTTTGGCCCAATCACTGCCTTATCAGTTGGGTTTCCCAACTTACTGGGGTGTTTCACTTTCTTCCATAACGTTCTTCAAACATGCTCATCTTCAGTGATGCTTGGTACCCATTGTTTTAGGAAAATTCTACCAAGTGTAGATGATCTTCCCATTTACATGGGTTTTACATCACATACATTCTTAAAATATATTATATCACTTGATTTACTCTTTATGTCTGTCTATCATACTCAGGATGATAAGTTGTGTTGAAGTTCAGGTTCGTTCCAAACCCCTTGAATAATCGTCTCCAAAACTTTGAGGTAAACTTTGGGTCTCTATCAGACACAATTGTCTTGGGTATGCCATGCAAGCATGATAATTACCTCATATAAATATCAACAACATTAGTTTCCTTCTAAGTAGTCCTCAATGGAATAAAATGGACTGCATTCATGAGTTTATCTACCACCGCCATGATGGAATCATGTTGTTTGTTTGTTCTGGATAATCCTGCAATGAAATCCATTGTCACCACTTCCCACTTCCACTCAGGGATGGTTAATGGTTGTAGCAACCCATCTGGGTGTCTATGCTTAGCTTTGACCCTTTCACACTCCATATATCCGCCAATGTACTCTTCAATTTATTTCTTCATACATGGCCAACAATAATGTCTCTTGACTGCTGAAACTATTTTTTGATATCCTCGGTGTCCCGCATAAGGTACATTATGTATCTCTTTTAAAATCTCACTCTTCAATTATGGAGAATTTGGTACATAAACTCTATTTTTGTACAATATAATTCCATAAATTCCCAATTCATAATCTTCATCTTTCTATTGCATTTTACCTTTCTACAATTTAGTTACCAATTCCATGTACTGAAGATCAACTTTTGCAGCCTTGGAAATTCTTCCTTTAAGATTCGTCTGATACATGCTGATGGTTGTAGCATGTAGTTCATGAACTCTCTTCTTTATTGCATCAACCAATTTTTTCTCCTTTCCTTTGATATGCTTGATATAAAAGTCATATTCACAGAGGAATTCAAACCATCTGCTCTTCCTACCATTCAAAATATGATGATCAAACAGGTACTTCAGACCCTCATGGTCTATCCTCAACTCAAACCTCTTTCCCACGAGGTAGTACCTCCACTTTTTCAAAGAGTGCACTGTGGCTGCCAACTCCAAATCAAGAGTGGCGTAGAGATTTTCATGCTCTTTCAATTTTCTAGACTCGAAACATATCACAAATCCTTTCTAACTAAGGACTCCTCCTAGTCTGTCTTTACATGTGTTTGTGCAAACCACAAAATATTCATTCAGATCTACAATCTTCATAATTGGAGCACTGGTTGACAGTTTCTTCAATTGATGGAATCTCTTTTCACATTATTTTGTCCATTGAAACTTCTTCCCCTTCCCTTGACAGGAAGTGATGGGGTGAGCTATTCTTGAAAACCCTGCAATGAAGCTTATGTAGTAACCATATATACCAATGAAGGATCTGACTTCCATCACATTTTTAGGTGTTCTCCACCCTTCAATGGCCTCAATCCTTTTAGGGTCCACTGCTATCCCTTCTTCCTCTATGATATGCCCCAAATAGTGAATTATGTTTTGATAAAATGAGCACTTTCTCAATTTTTCATACAATTGATTCTCTCTTAGCACTTGCAGCACCATCCTCAGATGATTCTCATTCTCTTCTTCCGACTTGGAATATGTAAGGATTTCATTCAAAAATACAATGAAAAACTTGTCGAAATATTCTCAGAAAACACCATTCATTAAGCACATGAAAACAACTGGGGCATTTTATAACCCAAATGGAACCACTGAGAAATCATACTGACCATACCTTGTCCTAAAGGTGGTATTTCTGATTTCTTCCTATTTAATCCTTACTTGATGGTATCATGACCTAAGGTCTATCTTTGAAAATATCCTAGCGTCCTTCAACTAATTGAAGAGATCATAAATCCTTGGTAGAGGATACTTGTTCTTTATAGTCACTTTGTTCAACTGTTTGAAATCGATGCACAATCTCAATGTCCCATCTTTCTTCTTCATGAACAAGATTGGGGCACCCCAAGGTGACACACTCGGTCATATATACCCCTTCTTCATAATCTATTCAGGCTACATTTGCAACTCCTTCAACTCTGGTATATTGATTTTGTAAGGAGTCTTTGATACTGGAGATACTCAAGGTATTAAATTTATAGTGAAATCAATATCTCTCTTTGGAGGTAGTCCTAATACCTCCTTGAACACATCTTCAAAATCATCCAGGACTACACGATTCTCCAGATTTGGCACCTTATCCTTATATTATTCTTCCATATGGGATGAAAGTATTTGACAACCCTTCCTATAACACTTCTTTAGCTGCATTGTTGAGATTTCCCAGACAGTGAATGCCCTGCGAATTCCTTTCATTGTTATCTGATTTCCTTCCTCATCCAAGCAATTTAATGCCTTGTTATAATAGTCTAATAATGCATGGTGTTGGTCCAAACAATCCATACCAATTAGGAAATCATATGATCCCAATGGAAATATGTTCATATTTTCCTTGGTACTCTATCCATTCATGCCCATTGGACATCATTTAACACACTCAACAACCTTTCTCTTGGCTCCTCTAGCCAGCTACACGAGACAATATTCTCATGCTTGCTTCTTGGTAAAACAAATCTTTCCACGACCTTAGTATCTACATAGCTATGACTAGCCTCCGAATCAATTAAAATAGTAAGGGAATGGTTATTGATCATATCTTAAACTTCAATCATGTGTGATTGAATCTTAGCTTTCTTGTTGTCCAGGGCTACATAGATCCTTGGTACTCTTCTACCAATTTCCTCCACTATTTCTTCTTGCTGAACATGGTGAACATCTCTCACCTTGTCCTTTATGTGAGGGAAATATATATACCTATGACCTCCATTACAACTCCAACACTACATAGGTGTATGCCTTGGCCTTTTCCCACCTACTTCAGCCATCTTAACTCTCTCAAAACTGGCTATCCTTGAGGACTGTTATAACCCTATAATTCATAGGATCATATGTTGAATGGAAATTTTTCACTCTGGGTGTATAGGCTTGCAAATAATATTTCATCTCTGCAAATTATTTTTAAGAGAAGCAGTGCACCAAACCCTCAAAAAGTCATTAAACCTAAGTTGTGCCTCATATACTGCATTCACACCTGGAGAATAAAGAACGCTCTTATATTGACGGTCGATCTAGCGGCGCGTAGATCTAGCGTGAATCAATGAATGATAATAGTGGTCCCAGACCCCCTCATTTGTTCTATTTTAATGGGTGAGAGGGTGAAGGTCGAAGGTGATTAAAAGCGCACATAGATCACGATTGCCATGGAAGTGCGGATAAGATGGTCCCGCGAAGGCGATTCGGACCCCGATCCCATTCTCCCTTTAGCGATGGGGTGTCCGGAATGAGGTGGGTTTTTCCATGGGCTTTCCATGGGCTCTATCCCAACCTGTCATCCATCCATTTCATCATGCCTCCTTCGCTCCATGCTACATCCTTCCTTCACGTTGCACCTGTCAGTTCCTCGCCCTTCATTCATTCACTCATTCGCCAACCTTACCCCTCCATGAATAAACAGACTTAGGATAAAAACATTAGATTAATAGTCATGATTAAACCTGTTAATAATAATAAATTAATTATTAATTAATTAACAATTGAGTTAGCATGTTAGTAATTAATCAGTTGTTAATTAATTAAGTTAGTATTAATAACTAAGTTAGTTTTTAGATTAAATAAAACAAATTAATAAAACAATAGAAAACATATATTAAAATAAAAAACATAAAAATTAAATAAAAAGAATAAAGAATAAACAAAATAAAACATATAAAATAAAACTAATAAACAAACATTAAATAACACAAAACATATTAAATATAAAAAACATAAAACATAAAACAAAATACATTAAAACAAAAACCAACGAAACTAGAAACAAAATAAAAAATATAATAATTAAATAAAACATAAAAAACAAAAAAATTACAAAATAAACTATCCTAAGTCTACCCCACGTACACTCTCATAAATCAAACAATAAATCCATGGTCATAAAACTTTCCGGACCCCCCCTCACCATCCGGAGTTTAACGAGAGGGGGGGGGGTCCAGAATGGTAGTTTACCAAAACCACCCCTTGTACAAGTTTCATCACCCTATTCCAGCATACCCCCCCCATTAAAACCTCTTACCACCTCAGGGGGGTCCGGAATACCGCTTTCCCGAAAACAAAACCGCTTTTCTCATTTTCACCATTTTTTTCCTGTTCAGCACGTACTTTTCTGGAGGCGATTCTAGGAAAATGAAAAAACAATTTCAAAAACCAAGAGAGGTTTTTCTCCATAACGGGATGACGAATAAAAACCTCTCTCAGTTTTTTCACAGGTGCCACGAGGAGGGATAATCAAATCCATCTTTGAGGACATTTTTTCCAGATTTTCGGTTTTTGTTACAGTCCTGATTTTACGGGAGCGGTTACGGACAGCTGGGGACGAATTTGGAGAAACTGAAGGAGGTTTTTGTCCAGAACATGCACATATCCAATAACCTCCTTTAGTTTTTTCCCAGGTTTCAACGTTGAAGAGAAACAAATTTATGTTCAGACCCCTTTTTTGCAGAAATTAAGTCCGTCTTTCATGGCAGGCAGTTCCAGAATTTGGGGGATTCATGGCTATTTTTGGCCGAGGCAGTTAAAACCGACTCTCGAAACTTTTTGGGGGATCTCCCCTATTTATTCAGAGATTATTTTTAATGTAAAGGTTGATCATTCAGGGAACCAGGATCGAGTTTTTGTAAAGAAACTCACTGAGCTTTCTGTATTTTCATCATTTCAATAATACAATCTCAGCAGCTACAGGATTCATGTTTCATTCTTGGTGGTGATTTTTTCCTCATTCACTTTAATTTGTTTCCGTTGTATTTCTTAATTTATTCATACTCTGAATTATGCAAAGAAGTTCGAAGAATAGAATTTGTTGAGACATACAGTCTGTTTCCGGCTTTGACATAATTATCGATATTTTCTCCTCAAAGGTTAATTTCAAAATTCTTGATTTCCCTGTCATTGCCTAGTCCTTTCATCTTGCTCCTCTAAATCCAAAATCAAATTCAAAGAATCCACCAGGAGTGCCTACCTTGCCCTGTAATGCTGTCTGTAGAACTTGTTTTTGATTGAGCTTCAGATTGCGACTCCATTGCCCATGGTTCTTTTTTCTCTATTGTTACCAATTAAAAAATCTAAACTCTGAAACCATTAACTACCCTAATATCTCTTCAAACAAATTTATATCAGATAGAGAGATCCCTCTCTGAGTCTTGGAGGGCTAGATCCAAGACTCAAAGCGATTTTGATGTTGCCTCTGTGACTGCCATCACAGCCTTGGGCAAATTATAGAGCACTAACAAGGACTATTTATGAAAAATGGCGGCTTGTTCCCCTTCTTCCTCTACTCTCTCTTAAACTTTATCTTGTCTTCCCAATATTTTTAGAAAGTAGGCTTTCTTTTTGGCTGATCATATAATAATTTTTCTCTCCTTATGGTTTCTTCCAGAGTCTTGGGATCATCATAATGGATTTTTATCACTGATGAAATTTGGCAGCGCACTTAGATATATCTAGATCTTGACTGCCTCATCCTTAATGAAAGGGACATACTCAATAGCTCTAGAAATATCCTCTCATATTCATCTATAGTCATGATTCACAGTTTAAGTTCAAAGAAATCTTTCATCTTCTTGTCATAATATCTTTTGGCTAAGTACTTATTTTTAAAATGTTTCTTGAATTCCTTCCAAGTCACATTTTTCTACTTGAGGCGTTGTACTTGCACCAACAGATCCCACCATATGGATTCTTTTCCTTTAAGTTGGTAGATGGAAATTCTTCCCTCTACATGAGAAGAATAGTTTTGCAATTGGAGGTACTTCCTCTTGCCTAGCAGCCATGTCTCAACATGTTCATCCTTCTGGTGATCTCCATCAAAAGTAGGAGGTTTGATTTTATTCATTTCTCCTTTCAACTCATCCACCCTAGACCTCCTATGTTTATTGATAGGGGATTTACTTGAGCTACTATGTTTTCTCCTATGTGAATGCTTTTGGGAGTGTTGGTGATGTCTTCTACCACTCCTTAATCTTCTTTCCCCATCAGGGGGGCAGTGGTTCCCTTGTTTGTTGGACCCACTTTCCTTATCCAAATTATTTTCAATTCTTTCTAGCATTTGTATTAACTTCATATTGAAGTCTTCCTATTTCTCCTCGTATCTCTTAGGCCTTTCGTTACCTGCCTGGTGAATTTGGACATCTTTTTGAAAATTCTTAATGATTTTCATTTGGCTCACTTCTTTATCTATTTCTTATTCATGCCCATTATAGTTTGTTCCTTCAATTACCAAATGGACATCCATTCCTCTAACTTCATTCTCTAGACTATAAGTGTCCCATGCTTCCTCCATTTCTCTTCACTAGGTAACAATTTTGTTCGGTTCTGACAATTGGTAACTCTGCAAAATGTGCAAACAACCGAATTTTGTTAGGCTATTAGTCTTTAATAATTTTCTAGAGTAACTTAAGAAATCTGATTCAACAAAAAGAATATCAGACTCCATTTTATGTGGGTCTTGGTCGATCAAGAATCCCCATGGATTTATCTCCAAGCCTCGTTCTATTCTACAATTCACCTTTGGGCACAAGCCCCTTTTTATTCCTTTAAACATTAATTCACATGTGACCACAACTGTGACCAAGTGTTATTGGTTGGCCGCTTATCCAGAGCCTCAAAACTTCTGGGCTCCAGAGCCTCAGAGATTTTCCCTTTCCACATATCAAAATCATAGAACCTGGAACAAGTGATTTCAAAAAGGACGGTATATCTAAGGTACAGATTCTCTGTTAGTATCTACAGTGGATAGGAGCTTCGAGACTCGAGGCTTCGACGGTTTCCAAAGAAAATCACAATAAATATCTCATAGTGTCGCATTGGTGAACTCGCAAAGTGGGGTGGATCAACGGTCCTCAGCTTCCCAACATCTAACAGATGATATTTAGTTCGGGTTTCATGGAATTTGAAGGATTTCACATATGCACACTCAAAAAATGGTCTAACCATGAATACCTATATACTTCCATGTTACCCGTGATGACGTCATCACGTCATGTTACTTCAGTGTTATGGGACTTTGGGAATTTCTTCCTCCCATTCCATCATGAACCATTTATTTCAGAGTGTCAAGTCTCTGGACCTTAGGATCTAATGCCACACATCCCCTGTGACCATCAGGGCCCCACTAACCATGCTAAAGAAGAGTGCCATGTGGCAGAATACTAGAAGCGGGCAGGTGACCCAATATGGCCGATGACATGTTTCACGTTCTAACTGACACTTCTATCTTCCAAAGGTTATTAACTCAATAAAATGTGGCACACATTCCATGTGTCCATGTCATCCATGGTGACGTTAGTAGGCCACGTCACTTAGGGACTTCGGGACTTCGGGCTTCCAAAGATTTTACACTTGCATTCCTCAAATCTCTCGAACTCCGAACTTCCAAACTACTTTACCTTCCAGGGTCCACATGGTACAACTGTCAAAAATTAAGGTGGTGGAAAGTGGCACATCTAAGAAGGGTCCACATCTCCATTGGCAACTTCATCATGCCACACCACTTCTATTCCTTGGCTTCAGGGCTTCAGGCTTCGAGACTTTTCACACTAGAACACCTCAATTTTCCTGAACGTCGAACTTCTAAACTACTGAGAGATCTATAGCTCACAACCATCCAAGCACAGATTTGATGACTAAGATCCATTTTGCATCACTATGCCTTAACTTCTTCTCTGGGCTAATCTAACAGTTCTGATCTCTTCTTGCTCAAATCCAAGATAACACTTCTCCCCATAACTACGGTGTAGATCCTCTCTGAGACTTAGGAACTTAGGCTTTGGCCCCTTTTTCTTATAACACATAAACTTTGTCGAAGTCACGAAGTCCGAAGGACTTAAGGGTTAACTCTCATGAATTATTTTCCAGAACTAAGGGTTGTGAAGGATTTGCTTCCTCCTGAACAGATCCTATGACCCAATTTCAAACCTCGCGGCCCAACACAACAATTGTTGTGGATTCTTTGTCTATTTCCATTTCATAAACCGTTATACCTCCTGAACTTCATAACACAACCAAGGTATTCTATGGGCACCTAGGGACGCTCTGAACTTTGAATTTTGTCCCTTTCAACAAGAATTTACTCTAAAATATTTGTTTCATTAACCACTACCATGGCCCATCCAGGCTCATTGTCGAAACCTTGGCTCTGATACCATTTTGTAACGTCCTCGACCCTCAAACCTTTGTTGGGTAATGCTACATAAACAAATGTATCTTTTTTTTTCTTCTCTGATACCATTTTGTGACATTCTCATCCTTAAACCAACAAGCAAGGCCATACCACTGAATAAATTTCATGCTCTGATACCATATATATCTATATACATATCTATCTAATGCAATTTAAATAGTTATAACATTTTTTTCATACACCTATTCATGCAGAAACAACATTAAAACATACATACAATATATACAGACAATTCTAATAACATTATAACTTTATCTCAAGATACACATCATACAGATAACAAACATTTGGTAATTATCTTTTAATACATGACCACCAACTACATGCAGATCTTCCACGAACCTCCTAGCCTTAGACCACGCTGCTCATCACGCTCAGTAGTGGGTCACCCTTGAGATGGGACTAAACTCCATAAGGAAATGGATTCCTAGGCTTGGCAAGGACAAAAGGAAAGTTGCATAGATCGATAGGAATTATTTTCTCCCAAGAGACACTTACGCCCACAACCCACAAACCCTCATTCACCACACGCTTGTCCCACCCCAAGAGCGTACACCTTCACTATCAAAAGTCCATCGACTATCCACCTCCCTTCTAGGGCTTCAACAACAGGATGAACTAGAAGTCTCAGATTATTGTAGCTACTACGAGACTTGCTGCAAGAGAACTAAATTCCTCAACACACTCTCTCACCTGTAAACAGTTTCTCATAGGGTTGACAACCTGCCTCTTCTATCCAACTCCGAAGTCCAGTGGTTAACTTCCGCAGCAAAAATTGCGTATGGGCTCTGATAATGACAACAAGCCACACCCATCCATAAAAACATGGGTAGCAATAGAAAAGGCTGAGGTGTGATATGGCTCAGACACTATGCATTCGTGCTATGCTTCACAAGAAAAACGATTAGCTTCATAACACAGGTGTGTGGGTTTCAAAAGTTTTTGAGATTGACGATGGCGATAATGGATGGATGTGTCAAGGCTCTCCCTGTCTTAGTGATTGCATTAATGGGGAGTATGGATAACTTCCATAGTGAAAACCATCGCGAGAATGGTGAGGGAGCCCCCAACGAGATGAGTTTCCCATCGAAAAACTGCATGCGCCTAGGTTGATGCATGTCTTCCTGAAGTTGCATGAGCTCCACTTAACACTTGTTACCTTTCCCAGGGAACTTAGGAAAAAATAGGTTATGTCAAACCTTAGCCTCTAGGAAATAATAATATAATAGTATTCCTTTATAGGTAAGCTCTCTAGCATAGCCCATATTCCTAGACACTTAGCCCCTTCCCTTTCCCTACCTATAAGTGGAGCATAGTCGCCCATAACTCTTTCTTCTTGGTCATTCTACACACAACGATGTAATTTTATTAATGATGTGAGTATTTACATATACAAAATCAGGCTCATTGGCCTTAGCATCTAGGCTCTCTAGCTTAATAAACACATAAGTCTTCCAACTTATAAACACTTGGCTCACCATCCTATAAACATAATTACAATTCAATAGGGGCTCGACCTTGGGGTGTTACACTCGTCCTTTTTCCTAAATCTGAGGCATTGGATGAAAAAGTATGTATATAAGGCTAGGCAAGTGGGATACAATTCTTATCGAAAAAAATAATAAGAATAAGTATGGATCATTCTATTCCTCAAGATGCATTGTAATAAGAAACATTCCACTTCATACAACCATATCCTTTCATAAATGAGTGTGACTTAAAGTCGTAACCTACATGTTTAATGATCAAGTGATGAGAATATATCTTCCCATCAACTCTCCTGTACTCAACCCTATGATCTCATGCTCTAGACATCTGAACCAAATTACAAATAAAACATAGGAGAAGTACTTGTGTTTCTTCCCATAACCAACTGGGTATTTGGGTATCCATGTGGTTGGTCACTCGATTCTCCAGTGAACTAGCATCAACCCTACACTGACACCCCATCTAAAGAAATTAAAAGGAATAAAATTATTATTACATCATCATCATTATTATCACTGAAAATCTATATTATAATGTCATGTTATAATATATGAAAAATACTTAAATATTCAAATAAAAATCATTTCAATCATCATGTTTAATTATTTTTATTTCTAAATGCATTTAATCAACATATTGTATCTTGTTGGACAAGAATAAATTGACCTTGAAGAATAATTAAAGATTATATGGAATTAATGGTTATAATTTTTTGCAATCACAATCCAAATTAAATGATTTCATAAAAGTAAAGTTAAACATTATATTGAAAATGTGAATTTAAATGAGTGATATATCAAGATGTGCAGGAGTACCCAATGTGAAAATAGATTCCAAAGAATCAAAATATTGTGACATTTGTGAAGGAAGCTAAGGAGGAGGGGAATCAATTGATAATGACACATGTGGAGGAAAAGGATAAGGATTAGTGGATGGTGACACAAGTGGAGGAGGAGGAGGATCAACAGAATATGGTGACACAAGTGGAGAAAAAGAAGGAGGAAGAGGATCCAATGTGGACATAGGTCCATGCACATGTGAAGGGGAAGAACAAGGAGGAGGAGGAGGAGTATTGGAAATGGATGCAGGTTCAAACACTTGTGGAGGGGGAGAAAGAGGAGGAAGAGGAGGATTATACATGTATGCAGGTTCATAAACATGTGGAGGGGAAGCAAGATGATCAATAGAAGGTGCAACCAAATGATGTGGAGGAGAATTAGGAGGATGAGGATGACCATGTGGTGGAGTAGAGGATGTTCATGGCTCTTCTGAGGAGCTATATGAAGTGAGATCATGAGAAGCACCCCAAAAAATATCGATTACTTTGACAACACCAACAACATGATGCATCAACAATTTCATGTCACACGGAAAACCATATGATAGAGAGATCACGTACCTATAATATGTCTCTAACATGTGTGGGTAGTACTCCATGACTAGTCATGACACTGCATAGCTGATCCAACATCTCTATATGGAATTTCTCATCTAGAATGTGTGGCATGTTGGATATTTTTACGGGATGTTGGTCCTTTGCCTCCTACATCACCTTATCCTTAGTTCTTGGGAGGAACATCCCCAACATATGTGTCAATATATACAAATAAATAAATAATAATAATAAGATAATTGAAACAAAAATGTTACAATAAAGTACATGTGTAGTAAATAGGAGATAAAAACATGAAACTATATTTTCAAACCATAACCATACTATTACTTCTCTCATTTGTCGGCTCAACTTATATAAAACAAATATTTGGACATCCTCTCCAATCCTCCCATGCGTATATGTAATTTTCAATATCGTGGAAAAGATTATACTCACTAGCCAATAAATGATGTACATCGCTACCAACCATACAAATGGGATACTTGAAATGGAATTTCTTGAGTATCAACTTCCCCCACATACATATCAACACATTGAGCATAGGCCTAGTATGAAATTAGGATACTAATGGTCGAGTTCCATGAACCATGATATCAAAAAATAGTTTAAATAACTTTGAAGCGAATTGGAAGAATCTCATCCAATGTAAACCGACGCAACAATGATCTAATGCATGACAAAATTGTCTCAAAAAATTCTCTGACCACCTAGTCAATTGGTGCCTCTACAATAAAATATGTACATAATAAAACATAGATCAAATAACATGCTTACAATCAAAGCTATATTGTGACAGTTCCAAGTGAATAAGAAATAGGAATCTATCATCCTTTCTACAAAATGAACTTGTTTGTACTTGACGACCATGAACCTGGCACTCTGAAGTGGAATGAACCTTGAGATGAACATATACTTTCACATATGCCAAGTAGGTCTCTCCTACAACACCATGCGATATCATAGGGAAATGGCACAAATCCTTCTCCCTCCTAGAAAACCAAATGATGAAATAGATATCCTCCTCCATGAGATGATACCACAAATCAAGACTAACCCTAAAACCATGTCACTCATGAATCCAATGACGGATGAACTATTGCAACAACAAAGGGTCCCCCCTGAGGAATTTACCCTCTAGATAAAAATTCAAGAGGACAAGATCCATCAAAAGGTCATCTGTTGAATTTTAAATAGGGATAGGAAACAACTTTGTCTCCATGTCCCTAACCTCCCACTCATGCACAAATCTGTGTCTTGACATGTTGTTACTGTTTTTTCTCCTCCTCTCATCATTGTCATCCTTGATTAATTTAAATTATAAAAAAAGAACATATATAAATGATGTGTATTTTACAAAATCTAAAATAATACCTGGTGTACCTCCAACAAAACACACACCTTGATGATGGTGTGTGCTATCATACAAACAATGTTGTTGAGTACATTTTTATGCTTCCTTTTTACTCTATAAACTACACTTTTGTTTCTATATCCATCCATTTTCCCTTCATTTCATTCCATATTTTCCATAAAACAACTTATGCAAGGTATATTTATCATTCTTTAGCTTAAGAATTGAGTTTTCTAAATTTTGGCATTAAAATTGAAAATTTATCAAAAATTACAGGATTTGACTAAATCCCGTAATTGCTCCTAGGTTCGTGTACTTGCAGGACACCTTGGAAAAATCTAAGACTTGGGTCATGATACCTGATGTACAATGATTGATAATGAGCTACCATCTTCGATATCTGAGGCTTCCAGGTGTCCGATCAATGATGGTCAAACAGGGCCACTTCAGCAGAAAATACCTTGTTTTAGCCTTAAATCATGGACAATTTTGGATTTTCGTGGGATTTGGTCATATATTATGGATCTGAAGGTGGAATTCAACCTTCCTAGAATATATTATGGATCTGATCATGATATTTATGAGATTTATTAGCATTTTTAGTTTTAAAACTCTTGTATAAATACTCTAAAGCATAGACTAGTATGACAACCTTGAATGTGAATGAAGAAACTTTGGA
>SNQJ01S0032815.1:66447-79296 GCA_010110895.2 Picea sitchensis | reverse complement strand
GGGGATTAACTCATGTTAGCTCCTCCCTTTAGTTCTTCCACATGGCCTTCGGCTATGTCCCAGGGATAGACCTTCTGAGTGCGTCGGAACTTCGCATATCGCTAGTTCTCGTTGCTCCCTCCATTGACTTTCTTTAGTAGCAAGTCAGTGAAATGATGAACTCTCACCACACGTCCGCCCAAAATGGATGGTCCTGACAACATTGGGACAACCAATGGCTTGAATTCAATCTGGCTTTTACGTATCAGAGATTTGAAACCCAAGACATAACCTGTCTCTCCCAACTCGCGATCCTCGATATTTCGAAATGAACCAACTTTCCAAATCTATTTGGATCAACAGATCTTATCTCTCCTGAGCTTCAAGAGATGAATGGATCTTAGCCTTATCCTCCTTGCAACTTTGTCTGATCCGATGGCTCATGACAAATCGACATTTCTCCCTCGAAGCTTACCACCATTCGTCCATATTTCACCGACTCTCAGCCAAATTATTTGACACCGACACTCTGAATTTGATTGCTCTGTGAGCCCAACTACTGGGGTTTCATATGTGTTTCTGAGAACATTTTCCCTCCTTAGGAACAATATCCCTTTGCAAAAATATGTTCTAACAGATTCATGAGATAAGCCCCAGCACCTCCTACTGCGAACATTGATCATATCAACATGATTTCATCATTTACCATTGGACCCTTAAGATCCATCGATCCTTGGGTGGTACCTCGTCCCGAGGATGTGGAATCATCTGGAGCTTCCATGCCACTGACCATGGTTGAGATTTTCAATCCAAAAATCCCATCAACATCCATTGATATTGGTCAACACCATCCTCATATGGAGTGTGATCAAACTACTCCGCCCATATGGGTTGTTGACTCTTTGAGTTCACATGATTTCCTAGATACCGAGTTGCCTTCAGATAAGCCCATCCTAGATATCATGGATTCCTAAGATGATCCCAAGGATGAGGTGATGCATCAATCATCTTATCTTTATGCATAACTGATGAGATTTATCATGATCAATTTCAATCCATGACCGAGGGTATTTGTTGGGGAATCCAGTAGACCTCTTAGTCTTGACCCTTTTCAACCTCGAATATATTTTTCAAAACTTACCACTGAATTCTCTTCTTCCCCTTCCATTGAAGATTTGCATTTTGTACCTCCTTCACGCCTTGATGGGTCTCATCAAGGAGATTACATAGCTCATTAAACCACTCATGATGAGCATCTTTGATCGCATAAATTTATTATTATGTGGCATGTCCCTGACATGGTAAGTCATATGATGCCAACATCGACTCATGAGTTCATCGATTATGAAAAAGATCCTTGGTATGAGCCTAACCTTGGGCTCTACTTGGAATAAGCCATCAGATGCATAGTTCCCTGTACATAAGTGTGTAGTGTGAGTGTTTTTTGTTTTGCATATATTATATCCAAAAAATCCAAAAATATTTCCTTTTGAAATTTCATTATGCATTTTGACCCCTAGAATCTAGTTTACATATGTTGACAGGATTGCAGAGACATTTTTTTATGAAGATGGAAACTTCCATTGAACTTGAGGTGCGCTTTATCTAAATTGGCATATAGGGATAGGTTTTTCCCTATGATACCATCTTGCATTACTAACCATCCCTTTTTCCATCACTATGCCTTAGGTTCGATCATATTGGGTTACGACATTAGCCACTCCATTTACATGTCATAACTTGTTTGATAATGCCTACCCTCCATGGTCACCCTAGTTAGCACCCATATTTTCATTCGATGCCCATACTACGATTTTTCGTAGGCCCGTGAACCCTCTTGTAGTCCCACCATGACTTGACGATGAGACTCATTTCCCTCTCTTCATCTATACTCTGGCCATATCTTGTGGGGGTTCCCAAAATTGTTATGGTTCTTAATGGTTGCTTATGCATTTTCTATTTGCATCTTACATTATTCTTATGCATTGTTGTTTGCCCAGATTCTGCTTATCACTATTGCAGTATCCTTTGACCATTCACCTCTTGTATTATTTGGCCTTTTTTTTTAATCTATCTACCCATGGAGAGAATAACTGCTAAGAGTGGATCTCTCTTTCCAATACCATTTGCATTCATTTTTCTTAGGTCGGTTCCATGTTCTTGGAACATAGGAGAATGTTTTTAAGCCACTCGTTCTCTCCAGATGAGTACACTTTTATCTCTTTTTCGGACTTGTTAAAAGACACGAAAAAGACACATTTTGAGTGAACTTTTACCTCTTTTCCGAACTCATTAAAAGACATGAAAAATACACCATCATGAGTATACTTTTAACTCTTTTTCAGGCTTGCTAAAATTGAACAAAAAATACATTACCAAGAACACTTTTATCTCTCTTTCGTGCTCGTTAAACCATGAAGGAGACACCAAAATAAAAAAATAAAAACAAAACAATGTTTTTTTCTTACCATTGGTCTATTGTAAAAATGGCAGTGTCAGTCGAATCACCCTTGAACATGGCACATTTTTTTATTCCTCATCATATAGTTGGGTTTTAGATTTCCTAGGATCCATCCCAAAAATACGATTCAAAGATACTCCTCTGACTGATTACTCTTTCGGTCATCATGGAGAGTGATTGAATGCCTCCTGCATCGATGCACTATATTTGTGTAGATCTTGTGTCTTGGNTGCCATCTATTGTTTTGTTGACTTACCGAGTCGGTCATTCCTGTGTCAGTTTTACTTGGTGATACTCTCTCTTCACATTATCTCTCAGTGCATGTTTCATGTCGATTGTTGGGGGAACAAATTAAGGACCTCCTTTGATGGATATATTCCTATTGAATTGAACACATTATCTAGGAGAGAGATCTATAAATGAGTTAGTACCTTGGAGATTGCAGTCCTTAGTGGCAAGACTCCTCATGATCGACAATGGTTTTACATCATTGAATCCTAATCGATTTCTTTTACGAGTGTTCGACATCAGATCCTCTATTCACACTTGCTAGATTGTACTTGGTACCTTAGGGTCCAACTTCCTCATCAGTGGATCCCATCACGTTTTTTAACGGTATACCTCAATGACCGATAATCAGACGGTTTCTACCATACTCGACATCAGTTCATCTGTTCACATGTTGTATATTTGTACCATCAGAGTTTTGGATGAAGACCTTGGGATTGGGGCCACATCCTTCCATTACAATATCCCCTCCCAAGTTGCAATGGAGTATATCACTTATCTATGAGTTCTTTGAAGTCTACTGGGGAACTTTACTTAGTGCCCGTTGTCTTCCTGATATATATATGTTGTCTCATATATCCACATTGTATTTGATCGTGGCTATGATCTTATTACTGAAATAGATCCACATTGTATTGGCTGGTGGCTATGATATTATTGATGACATGGATCCATCGTGTATTCTTTCATGGCCATGATATTGAATTTCATGTCATGGATCCATAATGTATTATTTGGTGGCCATGATTTGATACTCTTTAGAGTCTGAGTATGTATATCTAGGGGATGGTCTATATATTCTTTTACCCTTGGTGTTTGATTGTAGATCCTCTTTGGCCACCAAACCTCTTTGGTATCTTCTCATGCTTCCTCATGGACACTATTTTATTGTAATGCATTTCGTCCATCCATTTCTTTCTTGACCTCACACATTAGGGGGCATCTGTTATAGCCTTAATTTCCACCCTAAAGGGCCAGAAGGGAATCTAACAGAAGATGAAATCCAAGAAACATCTATAGCTTAGGATTTGGGTCATTTTTTAGGGTAGTCTCTAGTCATACATAGGACAACAAGAAACTAGTTATTGGTCAGCTATAGTGTAACCTACTATGACCTTTGCAACCTTCTAGATTCGTGGAGTTTAGAAGAGGAAATCAAGGGATGAGTTGGTTATTCGTGGCATGAGCCTTGGAACTCACATCATTTGAGTATCCATTGGTCTCTAGAAGATCTAGAAGCTCTCCCAAGCATTTTCCAAGGATCTATATAAAGAGGGAAAGTCTTGAGGATGAGGAGGAAGAATCATTTACATATATATTCTACAAAAATTCATAGATGATTCTCCATCTACATCAATTGTAGTTAGGTTGCCTATCTTGGTTGAATAGAAGAGGAGGATCAAGGAGTAAGGGGAAAATAGGAATGCATCTACATCACGAGCTAATTGTATTGATGTAATTCCATTATTCAGATTAATAAATCATTGTTTTTCCCCTATGAATTTTTTTATTTTATGCATAAATGTTCAAATCTGGTTCATTTTTCTATAGATCAGGTTAGATCCAAGATAGATCTAGGATTCTACCACTAGGAAGAGAACTAGAATGGTATTGTTTTGTCTTTTGTGTGCAGGAAACAGTTTGTAGAGATTGGAGCTGGAACTTCATGACTATAACAACTAGGATATACGAAGGAAAACCTTTAGGAAAATGTATTCCATTCTTCCATTTTCTTGTGTAATGTCGAATCTTATTACTTGTTTCTAGGAAAGCCATAAAATTCTAGCTCCCTGTCTATCTAGGATCAATAGATAGATCCTAGGGATATTTTTCCATACCATTGGTGATATTTTCTCCATAAAGGGGGCCTTCTGAAAACAAACCCTCTGGGGGAGATGAAGCCCCCACAAGGTTGGCTGGTGAAGGCATGAGAATCAATTATGATGAACGATGTGAAACAACTCTCACTGGTGCAATCACCTTTTATTAAGGTGAACACCCTCCAGGGGAACTAATACCATGAATGGACATTTTCCCCAGGTACTACATGCACGTCCCACCTATAGTCACCTATGTAGATATTTTGGAATTGTCACTAAGGTTTCCACCTCACAATCAATAACCAAGAAAATAGTCGCAGGTTTGACCATACGTAAGGGTAGGGTGACTAAGCTTGAAGCTTCAAAGGTGGCACCAATGAAACCCTCGTATACATAGTAATCGAAGTGATACTGCAAACACCAAAACAAGAAGAGAGGGGTAATCTCCCTACTTGCCTCGATGTGACCTCATGCTTGAATCCTGCGTTAGAGGAGCTTCCCGACACACTAGTTGCAAAAAATGGGGTTTTCACTCTTTAAGGACTCTAGGTTTCGTTTTGGTGGCCTTGAAGATTTTAGTCTTCAATATCCAATCCTATTCCAAGGCCCTAAACCTATCTAATGTTGGTATTATAATAAAAAAAAAGAGTCTATTTGATTTTATCTTTACAAATATTTTTCTTATGTTTGTTTTTTATGTGAAAGGGAAGATGGATGAAACTTTTGTGGTGTTTTAATCTTGACCCAACCAAAGCAATGCAATAATGCTCATGCACTTGTTCAATTTAATGAATTGTAGTTGTGGGAGGGAAAATAGATCTTTTGCTCTAGACACTTCAAAACAAAATCTCAAACACCAAGCAACCATGCGAACAATTCACATCCAAAATTCTTACAAGAACTCAAACCAAACACTTCACCAATGTACTTTTGTTCCTAATGCTTCAAAAGATCATAACCATGCAAAGTTTTTTTTTTATTAATATATCTTTACAAATGTAATGCAAAAATATTTGTAATCTAATCAAGAACACAATATGCAAAAGGAAAACCAAAAAACTAGGAAGCAAAGGGTAGTGTGATATTGGTAGTGATGCCCCTTGGCACACTCTAATGTATACACAAGATCTCAACCAAAAACTCACAAGGAATGGATCTCAACAATGTAAAATCCAATCAAAAAAGGAAAATTAACCAAATGCAACTATCAATCACTCCAAAAGACAATTTATACCCCAAATTTCAGAAGCAACACTTTGATGCAATTTTGAAAAGAGGTCCTAAAATGCTCCAAAAAGGATGATAAAAAAAAAGAAATTTTCTTTTTATTTTTTATTCCATTCAAAGAATAATGAAAAATTATTTCCAAATCTAAGTTATAAAGGTTCTCTTTCCCAATAATAGGGACCCTAGACTTCACTGGAAAAAACCAAGAATTGTTTTTCATGAAAAACAATTTTTTTTCCACCCTACATGCCTTTTTTTGTGGACTCTATCCAGGTAGTTGCAGGTCACCCTTCACTTGACTATCGACTAGTTGAGGGTTGTCATTTTTGTAACCTTCGAAGACACTAGTATGAATTATAAATTCCTCCCCTTCGCGGGTCATATGACTTGCAATAAGCGACTCGTCACTGTACACCAATAGTGCAACAAGTGACTACTGCAAAATTTTTGAAAAAAAAGAAAGATCTGTCTCAGATCCAATCAGATTTGATGGATTCAATCTTTGTGGGAGTAACAGGGAAGAGATAAACTGAATCAAGAACATAAAAAAAGGATAATTGACAACGGATTCTAAACTAGAGAACAATCAAATATTCTTCCCCAATAGAGTCGCCAGTTCTGTTATGGGGAAAATATCACCAATGCTATGGAAAAATATCCCTAGGATTTGCCTACTAATCCTAGATAGACAGAGGGATATACTTCTATGGTTTTCTTAGAAAAAAGCAACAATATTCGACATTACACAAGGAAATGGAAGAATGGCATACCTTTTCCTGAAGGTTTTCCTTCGTATATCTTGGCTGTTGTAGTCCGAAATTCTAGCTCTAGTCTCTAGAACCTGCTTCCTACACACAAAAGACAAAACAATAACATTCTACTTCTCTTCCTAGTGTTATAATCATAGATCTAGCTTGGATCTAACCTAATATATAACAAAATAAACCAGATATGAAAATTTATGCATAAAAGACAGACATTCATAGAGGAAAACCAATGATCTATTAATCTAAATAATGGAATTACATTAATATGATTACCTCATGATGTAGATGCATTCCTTTTTTCTCCTTGATCCTTGATCCTCCTCAATTCTTCAACCAAGATAGGAAACCTGAATGTAACTATTGTAGATGAAGAAACACCTTTGAATTTTTGCATCATAGATCTGTAAATGATTCTTCCTCCTCATGCTCAAGACTTTCCTTCTTTATATAGATCCTTGGGATGGGCTTGGGAGAGCTTCTAGATCTTCCAGAGACTAATGGACACTCGAATGATGTGAGTTCCAAGGCTCATGTCATGAAGAAACAAATAATCCCTTTCTTTCCTCTTCGAAACCTTGTGAATCTAGAAGGTTGCAGAGGTTGTCGTAGGTTGCACTATAGCTGACCAACGACTAGTCACTTTTTCCCTATGTATGACAAGCGACAACCCTAAAAATTGACATCCGTGCACATGTGATGAGATTCCAAACATCCATGCACATGTGATGAGAGTCTCCCCTATGTTCAACATAGCTACAACATAGCCCTTCATAGCTTGATCGATCACATTCCCTTTCATGTGGGGTTGGGATTTCAGCCATTGGGTCCCATTGATGTCGCATTGCCCCTTGCATCCACACAAGTAGAATCATCCCATGTTCAATATGAGGCCGAAAAAGCCACTAACTTTATTGAATGGATTCAAAACATCTGGCAATAGGTCCCTGATATTTTACAGAAATTTAATGCTAAGTACAAACAAAACCATGATCAACAATGGGTGTCGCACAAGTTTCAGGTGGGAGACAAGGTATGATTGCATTTGAAGAAAGAGTGCCTTACATGACCCCCTAGAAATATTTGTCCACTTAGATATGGAACTTACACCATCACCAAGGCTATGGGTGACAATTATTTTGAGCTAAGTATCCCCCCCTTTCTTGGCATGCACCTAGTGTTCAATGTGGATCTCCTTCGACCATACTTCCCACCATTATTGGACACATCGGAGATTGTAGAGCAATTGACAATGACAGAGATCAACCCTGACTGCATGGAACATGCAACCATTGATTAGATAAAATACACTCATATTAAGAGCACTCGCCAACAAAGGATCCATATTTATCGGGTTGTCAAAGAAGGGAAACTCTTGCCCCAAAGAAAGTGGCTCACCCAGGGCCAAGTTCAACAAAACTTTCCCGATATAATGGGGGTGCTCAACAAATTAGAGACCATTGCTTCCTAAGGGTGGTGAAATAGTACTAGTGGATATTGGTGGCCACCCACCTATTCTGCTATCTCAAAGAACAGTTTCCATTTTGGCAGTTTGTTTTTACATCTTTTTGGGTCCCAAACTTTCGGGGTTGTTTTGAGGCCCTAAACGACGTTTTTGGGGCTCGACGACGCCTATCATGTAGCCAAAGGAAAATGCTAGGTTTAACAGAATATGTACTCCTTGTCTATACATTTCCAATGGTCTATCAAGCACCCAAAATAGAGATCGTATGAAAAGTTACGCACTCGAGAAGTTGACGTATCAACACCCCCATCGGGGCCCACAAACCTTTTGGCGTTTCATCTCTCGGGGTTAGGGTTTTGGATTTTTAGGGTTTTATCATTTATGTTTGATTTTAAAAAGGACTTTGGAGCCTCATTGTACTCATCTTCTTGCGAATGATCATATCTATCACATCTCTTCTCAAAGATAATTTGCCACCATTCAAGCAAGTTTGTTTCACTTTGCATTTTTACAGTTTCAATAGGTTCTCTTTATTAATAGAAATCAAGTTTTATGGTATCTTTGTGTGTTTCTTTGCTATACATCTATATTTCATTCCGTTCCATTTATAAATCCAGATCATAGTTGGGATCATGAACACAATGGGTATGTCAAGGGAAAACAATGAACCGAGTAAAAGTGACAGCAATGTGGATACAGATCCATGAATTGCACAGATAAGTATTGTGTTGATGTGTATATTTCCTCTTGAATTATGGATAACAATAAAATGTTTATGCATGAAATTGTGATTAATGTGCATGTTGTTTGACATTTTTTATAGGCATAATTATTAAATTCCAAGAGTATGGAAGAGGAATAGAGAAAGAGAGAGGAGATGTTGCTGAAGCGGCTAAAATATGAAGGCATGGCAAGTGTTGCTGAGATGCTAGGAAACCGAGGACGGTGTTCCTTTTGAAAGGGGAGGGGAATGTAACACCCCATTTATAAAACCTTGATTTTATGCAATTAATCATGTTTAATTATTTCCATGCTACCCCCTCACTAATACCTCTCATGGTATCATGTCCATTACTTTCAAGGCTTCACCCCATGAGTTAGCTAGTTGGAATTTCCAATCAAACAATAATACAATTACAATGTTTATATGCCAAGCCATGGCATATAAACATTGTAATTGTATTATTGTTTGATTTGAAATTCCAACTAGATGACTGATGGGTGAAGCCTTGAAAGTATTGTCCATGATACCACGATAGGGATTAGTGAGGGGGCAACGAAGGGGGATTCATGTGCAAAGATCCCAAGTCACCTTGATGAATGATGTGGAGGAAATAACCATAATTCCTCTAGCTTACAGCTGAAGAAAAATAATTAATGAGAAGGGGGTTGGTAGTTGAACCACCAACCACCCATAATGAATGGAAGTATGAGAGGAATGGCTAGTATAGTAGACACTTTCATCCAAAGGTACCATAGCATACCCATTTTACAATCCCCAAGTTGAACCACATATTCCTTCTGACAGAAGAAACGAGTACAGGTTGAGAAACTTCCCATGTTTAGTGCACACAGAAGAGAAGGCGCAGTGTGTGCAAGAGGAGGAGAAGAGAGAAATCGAGGAGTTCTAGTCTCAGAAGCACACAAAAATAGAGAAAGATAGCTCTGAGTTTTGGGTCTAAAATAAATACATTAAGAGAAGAGAATCAGTGCAAGAGAACTAGAAGCAGACTTCGTGGAGGAACCATGTGCATACAGAGTGAAAAGTGGTCTAAGAAGGTATTGAGAAGAAGGTCTTGCTTCCATGAGAGGAAAGACTCATGCTGTAGAATAAGAGGCTTGTGAGAATAAGAAAGGAATATCTAGAATGCATACCTTAGAAAAATAAGGACTAGGTTGTATGCCCATGACATGAATGGTTGCACTGGAATAGAGAAGACCCAAATTCTAGACTGGAGAAAAAGAGGGCCACGAGCTTGATGCTTGCTAGAAAGAAACTAACAACGGAAGGAGAGGGCACTAAGGGATAGTGTAGTTGTGGAGGGACTATCTTGTGTAGAGGAAATCCAACTAGGAAGGCACTTGATAAACCCCGTGGAGGTCCTGAGCTTAATGGAAAGAGAGGAAACTTTTGGTGTTGCCAGTGGAGTGGAGGAGACTAACTTCCCTGCCATTCTTTGAATTTTTGAGCCAATTATGAGAGTCCCCAGGTGGTATCGTCATCTGGAATGGGGGTGGCCTACTGCTGAAGTTATTGAGCAAGCATAGCCTATGGTTGGGTGGAAAGGTGTACACCCATATTCAATTGGTTGGCTATAACTTGTAACAGATAAGTATTTCTATACCTTGTGTAATTGAACTAAAATGTATGGATGCATGTTTGCATTTGTAATCAAGAGCATGTATGCTTTATTTATGGGCTTGGTGTTGTCCCATTGGGAGGCATTTGTACTTGAATACTAATGTATCTTTATGAAATTTCATGTGTAGTGCATATGAGCAGGAGGACCTTGAATTTTACCTTGAATGATTAAGGAACTGTAAAAAAGGTTCCCTCCTATGAATGTAATCATGGATATAATTGTATTCTTGTGCCTCCTATGTGTACTGAGGGGTAATAAAGATTGTAGTGTGATACCTGTGAAAAGATAACCATGCATATAAAATGAGAGACCAATGAGAGATCCGAGAGGAAGGAAGTGCTATAACCTTCCTCCTCAAAGGCCCTATACCATAACCATAATAGTGTCTCAAGGGAGGTCAGAGAGGGTTGTTAAGCCTGAGACATCTCTTGGACTCCAAGTCCTTGAATGGTCACATTATTTAAACTCTTACTAGAAGGAATGGGCAGAGGTACCCTGAGATAAACATTGGAAAATTCTTAGTCACTGAGGGAGGTCTCTTTGTAGTTCAAAGAGCCTTAATTCTTCTATGGAATCCCTTGTCCTGGTATGGAAAACTTGCGGGACACAAATCTCCACCTAATTGGTGAAGATAGAATGCCTTAGTGGTTTTTCAGAGCAAGGTGGGAGTTCCTGAAGGCCTGATAAGCCTTAGAACATACTTAGAAGAATTCCCTGAACAATTAGGTCCTAAATCGGTCTATAAATTGAATGTGAAGCCCATGTTTAAGCCAAAAGGGATCACAATCATTAGATGGGAATAATGAAAAGATATAAATCGTTGGTCAGATAGAAAGGCCAAGGAAGTTCCCAAGGCAAGGTTGCAAGGAGACTCAGAGTCAACGAGGACTATTGATCCATCATAGAGTGGCTTCGGTGGGGTCTGGACTGTTAGATTTGTTGCAGTGAGTGTCGTCAGAGTCCGATGGTTGGAGACACCTTGTATGCCTGAAAAGGATGTACTCTAATGGAGGAGGACTCTGAGATACTATCTGGACCATAGATATGAGAGAGGGAATGATGTTATCTCAACCATTGATTCAACGAAGCAAATAGATCCTGGCTCTTCGTTGGAGTGCATAGTATTCAGAGTGCTTAAGTCTAAGGACTTGCATGGAGTCTGATGATGAAGAAGACATGAACATTGACTCCATGATGATGTGTACAACCACGTCCACGCATGTAGGAGATCCACGTGTCAAATAATGATTGTGCCATGTGTCTAGATGATTTGGTATTCTAAGGGTATTTGTTTTTGTTGAGGTTCCTCTTAAAAAACACTTTTTTATATGGTGTACATGCCATGATGCATATGCACCGTGCATACATACTCTAGTTTCATGCATGATAGCCTGCGTATACCCTAAAAAGTTGCAAAAATTAAAAAGTTCCACACTTTCGGCTGGAGTTTACAGGATATATTGGGTTGCACAACCATCTTACCTCCTGTATCCCTTTTAAAAAAAGATTAACCATCTTTTCTCCATATAAAAGGGCCCTCGGGGGGTCTTTTGGATATATGAAAGAGAGGCAAGAGAAATCTGCCAAATTTTCCCCCTTGCATTCCAATCCTTCTTCATCCCGTTCTGAGTTTTCATCCTCAACATTCCCTACCATCCATCCTCCTTATACGATCCATCCCTTTTCCCTATATTGGCATGTTGGTTGTGAGGATAATGCATTGGTAATGGTGCACTTGTAGTCAAAGTAGAGGAACCCAGGCAAGGTTCATGGAGTAGCGCCAACAAGATTCAGGTTGTAACTTCCAATCTTGTTATTAATAAAAGAGAAACTTCTTGTCCCAGATATTTATGTATTTATGCTTATATTTATGGAAAGTTTTCATGAATATCTAACCCTTTAGATGATCTTGGTATTTATGCATGTTCTGTCATATTATGTTCTTTAAAGTTTCTTTAGGCCAACATTGGGAGGAGGCCTGCAACTCGAGATGAATAGTGACATGAAGGGATCTACTGCAAAAGGAAGAACTCAAGGTAAATAATTTGATCCTCTCTCTCTTCCATTAACTATCATTAGGTTTTTGTTGGATTTGGGTAGAATAGAAGCATTTATGTCTTTTAAGATGTCAAGGCTCTGCCTAGTCGCTAGACCCAGATTAGGAGGATTTCCCCGCATAGTAGAATTGGTGACTCCACTGGGGAAGCTCTCTAGGGTCTTGTTAGGAGATTATTTTTGGCTTGAATTCCTGTTGTTTTCTATGCTTTCTGAGTCTATAAGAGTTTCTAGACATCTTCCATGTGTTTACCATCTTTCCTGACTTGGTTGGTCCCCCTGAATATTTTTTCTTTTTGAGATTATTCAGTCACATACACGCCCTGGTGTATACCCATCACACATACACCTGCACTCTGAATTCAATACAACATGTAGACATACGCATGTTGAACTGTGAAAATCACACGTGTTTGTTATTCTAATG